>JANHGN010026406.1:98360-114181 GCA_024605025.1 Megaceryle maxima
CTGGTCCCAGTACTGATCCTTGAGGGACTCCACTTGTCACTGGTCTCCACTTGGATATGGACCCATTGACAACTACTTTTTGGGAGCAGCTGTCAAGCCAGTTCTTTATCCGCTGAATTGTCCATCTATCAAACCCATATTTCACCAGCTTGGAGACCAGAATGTCATGCAGGACAATGTCAGACGCTTTGCTCAGGTCCAGGAAAATGACATCTGTTGCTCTTCCCCTGTCTATTGATGTTGTGACCTTCTCATAGAATGCCACCAGAAGTATGACCTGAACTAAGCAAAAAATAATTATTGCAGGTTAATGACTGAAAATTATGTAAATCTATAAAATTGGAGAAGTGATGTAAGTGCCATTTCTTTTTTTCCTGACCACTCTTCTAAAAAGAAGAACCTGCTCTATTCTTTTAAAATATAATTTCAATAGCTCTACCCAGCTCAGAAAACTTAAAATACAATTCATGTTTTAAAAAAGAAGACATACTGAAGAATCCAATCAGTCAAATATGTACCGTACATAGTCCTCTCCTTTAAAATCCGTCCTTTTTTTATTTCCTTTTTGTTTGTTCTTTCTTAGTCAGCTATTGTAAACTGGACACTATGTGTTAAGTTAATGGATTTTCATGCTCTGGAAAGCTGCCTTGCATCTCTATTCTAAAGCATGAATCCTGTCTCTAAGCAAGAAACGAAGAGAGAAAGAGATGAACTTTGCAGCTGGCATTTTGAAAAAACTCTTCAAAGCTTGTTAAGAGAGAAGCCAGAAACCTGGGACTGTGAAATAGAAAATGAAAACTTACTGTGCTGCCGGAAAAAGTGTTATGGCAAAAGATGGTTGCAGCGTATCCTCTACTAGGTTTGTGAGGGCTCTCTGGGCACAAGGAGCAGTAGCAGCAGAAGGTCCTGTTGAGCTTGCTTGTGATGCTGAATGACTCATTGGAGAACAGAGGAATTATTTTAAGGCAACAGATTCCAGGATGTTATTTTTCCCACTGGTCTCCCAAAGACTCCTGTTGCATTCAGCACCGTTTGGAAACATAGTCTGCTCTGTGGCTCTGATTTTCTTTTCCAAAATAGGCCTTCCCAGCAACTTAGATGTTAAGAATTTAGAGAATGAGCTACAAATTGCCTGGAAGAGATCTGCCTTAAGAGAGACTAAATGACTGCAACTGTAAGAGACAGAAAGTGCCTGGACAGATGGGACATCCCTGACAGACTGCAGCAGCCCACCCATCACCCCAGCTCAGTATTCTAGGACAGGGAAACCACCGAAGGACTGGATAAAAAAAAATACAATTCGGGGGAAGGAAAAGATTTCTGCAGATATTATCAAACTGCCAACACTTAAAATAGCAATCCTAGAAACCTGAGTAAGGATGATTCCATTTTATTAAGATCAGATGGAAAAGCAAAAGCCCCTATTAGAAGTGGTAAGAGACACCTAAAGTGAATAGTTTTAGAAAGACTACAGTAGGAGCAAATAGCCAATATCAATGCCATCTAGACTTTCCCAGCACAGACTGGGGTTGGACCTGCTAATAGTTAACTGTAGGTTCAATATATTTCATCCTGGGAGCTTTTCTGCAACAACAACACAACCCACAAAACCAAACAAACGAAACAGAAGCCCCTACAAACTTCAGCACTTTTACAGCTTTCTTACAGTACACAGCTAAGTATCTTGTGCTGTTCACTATTCTCTGTCCTTCTGGAGCTGCTACCTCAGCTGTGAAATGCTTGAAATGAGACCCTACAACAGCCTCCTCTTTCATATGTGAAGAATCACAAGAATTAATTCTTGTTGTAGTGGTCAGTTTGCCTAGGGATACTTGAAGATATTGTTATTCAAAATATATGTTCTCTGCTGTGTCTGAATCACCAAATATAAATTTGCATTTCATTGATATCAGGATTTATTTTCTGTGGCTTTGAGATAGCCAGTACTCTTTCTCATGGGATGGAATGCTCCAGGACAGCAGAAGGGATGTCCCCAGAGGACTTTGAGGAGAATAACACATTTTTCTTTGATGCAGAAGGAATTGAACCAGTTAAGTTAAAACCATACTAGAGAGTAAAAACATCTGGTGATTCAAAGTGCCATTGTTTTACCCATAAATGACAACATGCAAAGTAATTTAAAATACACTTAAAAAAAACTCAACAAACAAACAAAACAAAACAAAAAAAAAAACAAAGAAAAAATCCCAAACAAACAAAAAAACCCCACACAAAACCAAAATCAACCAACCAGAAAAAAAACACAAAACCAAAATAGAGCCCCACCACGCACACCAAAAATGGAAACTCAAAATGTGTGCTGACTGCTGAGCCACCCAAACACCTATTTTTATGAGTGTGTTCTGTTGTCATAACAATGATTTGCACCCTTATCCAGTACCTCATATAAGCATTTGAATGTGTCCCCCAAAATACATCTAGTTGTAAAGAAAGAGTATTGATTCACAGTTGTGGAAGATATACAAATAAAGAAGTCTTAGTGGTAAAAGAGACATCTGTTCATCCTGCAATAATACAGTTCTCTTTATGGAGTACTCCTGCAGCCTTTAAACAGAGATCAGTAATGTAGGGATAAGAGTGAAAGTGCATTGAGGAGTTTGACTTGTGAAATTCAATGTCTAAATGTGGTATTCAGCCGTGAGTTTCTGATAAAAATAAGAACTGCAATGAGGTCTCCAACACTTGTAAATCAGTGCTGCAGCTTTATTCTTGACCTTACCTAAAAGCACATAAGCTTATTTCAGGTTGGGGTATGATTCTTTTCTGAATAGCATCCACAGAATCAGCCTCAGGTTTATAAGTCACAAGTAGTAGTAGATCCATGAGAGGCATTTTATTCCAGACACTTCTGACAGCTTCAGCACACTGGTCCTCTCCCTCCAGCTCTGCCACTTTCCACAATACGAGATTGCAGCACAGGGCACTCTGCAAGCAATTCCAGGGAAAGTGAAGCTTGACTGAAACATACTTCATATTAGAGCAGAGGAAGGAAGATTAAGAGCAAAAGGTGCAATTACAAGTATGACTAAGCAGGCAGATTTATACTAAAGAAAGACCTTGGAAAAAGAAAAAAGTGGAGTTATGGCTTTGAAAGAATTAAGGAACAGCTGAGTGCTCCAAAAATACAGTATTAACAATCTCTAGCAAGCAGCAGCAGCAGTATTCATGTGCCAGAAACTCAGCTTCCTGTTATAGGACCCAGTTGCTATAGAAACTTACAACTGGGAGCTAAATAAAGTAATTTCTATGCTAGTGTTGGTGTCTGTAACTTCAACACCTGATGCTAACTAAATTGTGCTCAATAAACAAGTTCAAACTCTAAAAGTCTTCGATGAGTTCACAGTGGTTTCTATACAACTGATTAATCCCAATTGATCTTGGCTTAGAACACAAGAGCATGTGAAATCATAGAAACAGAGAAAAGACTACTCCAAACTAATATGCCTTCCCCTTCTTTCTTTCTTACCTGATTTTCTCCTTCTATATACTTCTTTATTCTATTTTAACTATTTTAACTTTTTTTTTTTTTTTTGAAACTACCTTTTTCATGGCTATCTTAGAAGTTGAAACTAACATCTCTGATCCTCTTTAGACAAATAAATTTCTGCATTAACCTGCCGTTGCTTTTGCATTCCTTTCATATATCATTAAGCATTTATTTCAGGTTAAAAAATGGGAGAAGCTATGTTAACAGACAAGTGCAAATCATTCTTCCTAGATGTCCAGTGCAGGGTTTCAGGAATGAGGCACAAGGGGCAACTTTGCAGAATTCTGCACAGGCAGCTTGTACCATGCGAACTGTGAGAAACATTTATCTCCCAGGGGGCATGGGCACAGGTAAGTCTGGTGAACCCAAATGCCAGGGAATCTAATGTTAGCAATGTCTTCTCTTTAGAAAGGTGGAATTGTTCTTATTACTGTAGTACTTTCTTGTTCTGACTAGGAATCAAGAGATCATCTCAAGTGTGTCAAAATGCAGACTCTATTTCTACTTGACATTAAACACAAGTCCAGCATATTAGAATAAATAACACTAGTGCCATGAGTGGTCATGTAGGACAGATTTAAAACTCTTCAAAATTGCTTTGTCACAGTTACAGAAGATGCTTGGATATTTCTTCAATGGCTGGCAAGATGGCAAGAACTGAAGCTATTAAGGGCATCACAGAGCCATGGCAGTGACTGCCCTCCCTTTGGCAGCATGGTCAAAATTCCTTTTTTCATGTTCAAAGTGCCCAAAGCAGTCCATAAGCAACGCATGTGAAGGAACAGGTTAAATGCGCTGGGGTACATGGCACTTCTGAGGAAAGAAAGCAGCAGTCCTGGGAAGGGAAGGTTTTCATCATTCCTAGCAAATGTGAGCAGCAGCAGATGTTATCCCTGAAAGAGGAAGCTGCGAAAAACTGGGCAAAGAGGTATGTAGACACCTGAGGATCATTCCACTCTTACCCAGTATGAAGGGTGAAAACAAAAGGGAGGGAGAGGTAAGCAGGAACAGATTAGGAGCTGCTGCAGGAGAAGGGGCGGATAGTAGAGCTACTCGGAAGGAACCAGAGTGGCTCACTAGAGTGCATAGCAGTGACTGGGATTTGCTGGGACAAGAGCAGCAGTGCTTGCTGGCACAGCTATGTTCAAGGCTTTGGGGACAAGCTGAACCAAGAACAGGGCTTGGGTAAGCTTTGTCAGAGAAGTCTGGGAAGCCAGATCTTAATGGCACCTTTCTGACACATGGTGAGTTTCTGGGCTCAGGCAAGGGGTGACAGGCAGCCGTGACTCCTACACCAGGTGGCTGGTGGCATGCAGATCCCTTGCAGGTTTTGGCAGGTGGTACAGGCAGCTGCCAAGATGAGCTGCCTGACAGCTCCCAGGCAGCTCCTAGGCAGCAGCAGGCATGCAGTCAGGCTGCCAGCCAAGTCTGAGGATAGTGGGCTGTACCAAGAGAGCAAAGTCTAGATGATAGAGTTACTTGAAAGACTACAACAATTCCTTGCTTGAGAAGATCTAGCCAGCAAAGTAGAGAAAATGTATGTTTTATCAGTGTTCATATAAACTAAGGCACTAGGCATGAGGCCAAAGTGTTTGGAATGAACCCGGTCAATTAGGCTAGATTTGGAAATGCTTTTGTAGGTATTTTGTTCATCAAAGTCAGTCTGATGATATCTTATTGCTACAGGGCTTGTATCTTGTCAGAAGCAATGTGAATGGGATGTATATGCATCCCAAGTATATGTATAATTGTGTGTATAGGCATGCATATATATGTAATTCCCCATTCAATTTAACAGGATAGTGGCTGCTCAGAACTGAAGTGAGTCCTGCTGCTCATGCCAAGGCCAGACATTAAGGAGATGGTACTAAAGCAAATACAGGCCTGCAAGACACTTTCTTAACATAAAAGATGCATTTGCAACCCATTGACTTCAGGAGAACTCACCTTCAAACTGAAGTTTCCATGTATGCTTGAATGCTGTGTTAAATTAGAACGAGCTGAAATTCACACATGAAATTAGATCATCCTTAACTGCTGCCACTGTAGAGATGATTTCAAGCCACTGAATGACAAAGGAGCCTGTAAGGAGATGACAGGGAAGTGTCATTAACTATTTATTTCCTGTAAGGAGGGATTTGCCTTGAGGAAATGAAGATGACAGAATTATCAGAATCCTAAAGTGGGAAGGCTAGACTTTCTAGGTGCTATACTTTGTTAACAATGAAATGTAGGCATCTCTAGAGGGAGGCAGGTAAGTAACTGTGGGGGTGATCTGGAATGCCCCTATCACAGGGGATTGTCAGGGAGTCCAGGAATTTTAGTTTCATACATTGGTGGTGCAAACATAGGGAATACAACTCCACCCCTTTCCTTGGTGAAACAAGTGGTTTTCATTAGCTCTAAGTATGTGAGTAAACTGAAAATTGAGGAGACTTGTTTGGTTTTTTTCAGGTTAGATTATAAGGAAGAAATATTTGAGTCCTCAAGAAGGCTTTGAAAGTCTTTATTTTAATGAGCCATCATTCTGAAAATTCTATTAATTTCAAAAATTAGCATTCAATGGTGATATCTTTTAGTCTCTATGTTTGGTCTTCTTTTACAAGTCTTTGTAAAATCTACATACATAGTGAGTCACAGCTGAACTTACACACTGTTTTGCTGTCTTTGCTATATGCTTTGCAAATAAGAATACAAAAGCCAAAAGGGCCACACTTCAATGCCTTGCAAAACTGGAAGACAAACGTTGTAACCCCCTTGAATTGCTTCTCTTCATTTTTGTCTTTCCTTGTCTTGCTCCATCTTGCCAATCACCATGATATCCCTCAGTGAGTGGGGAACAATGTTATTTATTATTTCCAAAAGCTTTTGGGAAATTTTCCTTGCTCTTTTGTCACTTATTTCCTCTTTATAATGTTATTTCATGGTACCTAAGAGCTGTTGTAGAGAATATGTATTTTAATTTGTGTTCCTGATGCATAAATTCTGCTATTTAAAGTGCTTGTGCTACATAGTATCATATAGTTCCCTGCAGTGGCTCTCCCTTCTGGCAGAATTGGAGCTTCCAAATACTCACAAACCCAGAAAGCTGCAAGCTGGTCTTTTTCCTGCCATCTATCTCAGGATCCATGCCAAGCCTTCAGGTCTTCACTCCAAATCTGAAGTCTTTTTCTGGAGAAGTTACAAGGAAATACAGAAATGTTTCACTTCCAGAGGTCATGCTCAGGCTGCAAGCATGCAATGAGTTTCACACAAGAAACATCCCTATGTATGCAGAGAGTGAGTGAATTTGGTGGGTTTCTGTTGAAGCACATGGAACTTTGCTTGGAGAATTCTCTTGGTAAATAGATGTCCAGAGGCATTTCTTGGTGCATCATTTCATCCATGATGACTATTACTTTTAGAAATGAAAAAAATGTAATAGTATTTTCCCATTCATAGTGTAAAGATGGAGGTCAAAACTGATTACTCACAGTATTTGTTCTGATCTCCAATTTCCTCAAGTTTCACAAAGGTCTGTCTTATTGTTCTTGGCTTCTAATCTAAACAAAGCGAGTAAAAAAGAAATTGTGTGATAAAATAAACTATGGCCTAGAACTTGCTAGGATATACATGCCCACTTAATTTTATATTCACTCTGGGTCATTGCAATGATTCTTTACAGCATATTAAATTTAGCATGTGCGTAATTATTTCCAGGATCAGTGCATAACAGGTCATCTTTCAATACATGGGAAACTTAATGAGGGATCAGAATTAAAAATCCTAGATCTGAATAACTCTGAAATGTGGAACTTCAGAATACAAATCTAAGGGTTTTCTGGCTGCAATAATATTTGCTGTCTAAATTTTAACAGGAAAGTCTAGCTAAGCATTTTAGTATGTTGGTTTATTACACATTACTTTTCACAATGATCTGGTGTACTTAAGCACATCTTACTTTAGAGAAGTGATTGACTTATAAGCAAGAAATAGTATTTTGAGGACATAAAATTAATTTATAAAATATGTTCTTAAGTGAGAAGATAGTAAAGGGGAGGAAAAAAAAAAAAAAAAAGACGACCTAGAGGAACAGTATCAACTTTCTGTGTGTTCATGAAAGAAACATCAGTGTTTTGTTCATTTCTCTTATACATTTGACCAAATATTTATTTTTTTTTTAATTTTGAATCCTGTGTGCTATTTAATTTGGAAGAAATATTTAACATTTTCTGAAAAATAATAATGAGAAAATAATTACTTACAGAGGATTTTATTAAACTTTTATGTTTCTAAGGGTCAAACTGAGCTGATACTTTCTGTTCCTCACTTGCCTGCAATAAGATAACCACCAGCAGCTGCTGAAGTGGAAAAGGGTGTGCCAGAGTCTGCTTGCCTCAGAGCAGCTGGTTTTCATCTTCTGCCTGGGATGCAGGAGGGTCCCATAGCTCTGGATGTTCAGAGTGGGTTGGCAGCTGTCTGGGTCAGGAACCCCGAAACTGAAAGGAGGTGATGTTGTCTGGGTTTACTTTCCTGAGTTATGTTATTAGTGTGTTGTTTTTTGTTGGGTTGTTTTTTTTTTTTTTTTCCCCTGGTGATTATCTCTGTAGAGGTGCACTTGTAGACCATAACTTTGATTTTTAAGGAGGTTCATGAATACATTCCCTATGGAAAGGGAGTTTGGTTTTTTTTTTCTTGAATTATGCATGAGTGCAATTTTTGGTTTTGTTTTGTTGTTTGGTTTTGGGTTTTTTTTTTACTGTAAGGGTAACTTATCTGCTCAGCTATTTCCTTCTTGACTTCTGTTTTGACAGACTTTTAAATCTCTCCCCACACACCCATTCCCTTTTCTCCTGCATTTTGATGGCATGTGGGAGTTGGGGATTTTGGGGAGGGGGAGAAAAAGAAAGAGGTGAGAGAGGTTACCTTTACCGTGGAAATGCCTTAATTCTAGAAAATGATGGTGTATGCCTTAAAACACCTAATTTTTTCAGTACAAAAATGCAGTAACAGTCTCCTAAAGAAATAACCATGTAAAATGACTTTTCTAGGGCTTTGGAGAGGTAACTATTGGAAGCTGCATTTGAATTCATGAGCACTGAACCAGAAACTATTCTAGCTCTATCTAGCTCTAAAAATAAAGTTTACCTTGCTGAAAGTCAGTGTCCCCTTCCGCCATTGACAAAGGCTATAACATTACAATGATTTAATACAACTGAATATGACTCTAGGAAATGTAGAGCTTTCTGAAACCTAGTGAAGGTCTCTATGCCTATATTTTCATGCAGAACCATAGTGTCTGTGGTATGAACATAGCCTGCATTCTCAAAAGCAAGTACCCAGGCTTTAAATACTTATGTATTTAAATACTTATTTTTAACTAAATGCAAATGAATCTAATAAATGTAGGTAAAGTAGTAAGATCTACCAACTGAAAGGGCTTTAGACAAAACTAATGGTCTAGAGCCTATTGTAGCCTGGGGGAGGGGAGAAAAAAAAAAAGGGGGGGGGGGGGAGAAATCAAGAAGCTGAAAAGGTGGTGGCAGAGGTGAAAACACTGATAACAGATTCATTTAGACAGAAGAAGGCAGAGCAACTTTTTGAGGCAATTACCTTGTAGGAGTAAATTTACAAAGAAATCTCATCTGAGGCAGCTGAATGGGCAAGGGGGAGAAATGAGATAATTGCCCTCATAGTTGATTACAGGGTCAGAAGTACCTACAGGAAGGAGTGGCTGGATTACTTAAAGGATTTAAAAGGCTTCTGTCTATAAGATTGCCCAGAAAGCAAAGTCTTCAGTGGGACAACAAGGATAGAACTGGAAGGTAATAACCTATGGTACTATATGGTGTTAATTTTAATGTAGAGAGTATTTCATGTAGTTGATTCAATAAGCTAAGAAATGTGGGACTGGATTTACTTAAATGTAGGTTTATTTCGTATGGAAGGTTGGTAGAGTTGTCAACAGCAAAAGAGAGTGAAATGAGGATTTTAGTGATAACCTGACTCATGCTGATAGAATTGCCAAGTTTCATCAAGGAACTGTTGGGGAAAGTCCATGTTCCCTGAAGGATATAAATGAGACAAAAATGACAATATGTGGGGTAACTTAAATATTAAAGGCAGGGCTACAGTTAGATCTGAGTCTGATGAGGGATACCATGCTTGTGGTTCCTTAGTGTGAATGAAGCAATACTGAATATTTCTGGTTGTTGAAGCATTTAAATGCTTGAAGTTCACAGGCCTGTGAAGCATTACAGTTACTCAGCATACCTATTAATACAAGGAATAAGGTAGGCAAAAGGGGGGTTATAACTTTAGTAGCCTTTAAAATATTTCCTAAAATTCTCATGAAATGGAAAAACAAGTTTCTAAAACTCAGAGTGAGCTTCTGTGTTCAGTCAGGTATCAGTCAGGCCTGACTGATACGTGAAGGACTTTATTTTACACATCATGGTAGCTTTCACATGTGCTTGTCCATTATTTCCATCATAGGAAAGAGATACCTGCTATTGAAAATCCTTACAGACAGCATAACTGAGATGTTAATTTTCCTTTCAAGAGCCCTAAACTTGTCATTGATGTTAGGGGAGTAGTGGGGTGCAACAATAAACATTCAGAAAGGTTGCTGAGATGATCTGCTTTGCTAACCAAAATACGAAGAGACTGAATAACAAATGTGTATTGTTACTATGCATAAGGTTAAAGCAACAAATGTGACAAAGTAAAATGCATGCTGTTGCTTACAATGAGGAAAAAAAAAACAAAACAAAACATGAAATAAATGTGCTTAAGGAATATGAAATCAGCACTCATATTGCAGCTTTTCTAGCTGCATGAAGGATCAACAAAAGGCATGCTAAGTGCTCACATACAAAGGGAGGTTGTCCAGTTCCCATGTGCTGCAGATGCTGACAGACAGCACAGGATAGTTCAGACTTGAAAAGTCACTTTTTTTTCCTAGATGGATGTTACTTGATTTTTGCCAGAGCTGGCAATGTTCTCTCTCTTCTTACACACGTATAAGCCCTGTATGGCTTGTCAAGCCAATAAAGTCTCACTGAACTGAAACTGCTTTCTAATTATGGTATATGACAATACCTGTGAAAACTCATTGCCTTCAATAAAATTGCAGAGGTGGAACTGATTGGGAGTTAGTGAGAGATCTGGTAAACAATGCTCAAGAAAGAATGGAATTCAGCATCCTCACTCTTGGTTCACCTGTTTGCACAGAACTAATGAGAACAAAATCTTGTAAAGCACTCTGTGTGATACGAATGGTGATGCTAGCCAGCTGAATATAAAGATGCCATTGCCACAAAGACAGCTTTCAGCATTAAAGTACATATTTGTACAGTTAGGCTAGCCTCTAAGGATGTTTGTCTCTCTCCCCACGCCCCCCTTTTTAACTTAACTTTTAATTCTGTCATCTGCTCTAATAGCAGGACAGGTAAGGTTTCAGTCTATGCAAGATGGAAGTTGTTACTTCTTGCATCTTTTGCATTTTTATTTGACTTTTTGTTTGCTGTCTTTTTTTCTTCTCCATGTTCTTATATTGTGTTAGTCCCTGATGAACACATTACATTTTTCTACTAAAGGTGCAGTATTGTTTGGTGGCAGATTTTGTGTAAAGAGTAACATGTCAAGGTATTGTAGAGTGATAGATAACAGCATATCAACAGTTTTATAAAGTTTATCTGAATGCATATTTAAAAATGTCAAATGTGCTTTCAACTCAGTTCTGGTGAGTCTTGTGAAACTCATTATAATGCAACCTTGAGGGATTTTGGAGATCTGAAACAGAAGTAATTATCTCTCTCTTTAAAGGAAATTTGCCCTTGCTGACAAAATATGAGCCAAGTTCTTTATGATTCTTGCAGCAGATTTATTTAGTAGATAGAAACTACTGCAATTCTAAGAGTAGGTCTCCAAGTGTGTTTGAAAAGGCTCAAAATCAAAAAATGATTGAGCGTTTGCTCCTGATGTAATGACATAACCTTGACATCACAATGAAGAATAAATGTTTCTTATGACAAATAAAATCACAGCTATATTGATTCTTAAGATTTTTCCATCCAATGTATTGCTTGGCCCCACACATGGTTGGAGTATACCGTTATAATAATGGAACATCAGGTGGAAGTAGTGTATGTCAGAGCATGCACGACAGTCTGCGATGGAAAATGGCAGTTTGCACACTTTTTGCTTCCTAGTGTTTTGTTGGTGCAAAATTAATATAAACTGTGTTTGTTACTTGGTACTCATATCAGGTCTGCATACTCATCGGGGGGAGTTGGATTTTGCTGTTGGTTATAGACAACTCCCTTTTTCTTGAGATTCACTTCTAAATAGATGCTGAACTGGAATTGGGGAGTAGTGTGATGTATTCTGCGTGCTTCTTTCTCAGTAGACATTGGCAAGCAGAAATAAACCATTGTGGGGTGGGGATTAAAAAAAAAAATCTGCCTGCCATTTCTGATGGCCCAAGCTGCAGCTTCCCACAGAAGCTGCAAATTCTCAGCTCAGCAGGAATAAATAGGGTGTCACACAACAGGTGTCAAATGAAGTATATTGGATCCATGCTGCTATAGCTGAGGAGTGTTTGGCACAATCCGATAAGTTTGTATGTTTAGTATTTTCCTTGCATTCAAAGTTTGAGGGCTTTTTTTAGTGCTTTAACATTGTTATTCTCTCCCTCATTTGCTTCAGTAGATACACCATTAATTTTTTTTAATCCCTAAACAGTGATGTGTGATCTAACTTTGTGGGGTTTTGTTTGTATGTATGTATGTAAGCATGCCATGTTAAATGTTTCACATTGACTAAAAGTGCATAAAGAAATATCTGATCAGGTGACACAATTAAGCTAGTTCGGGACCAACTGAAAATAAGCATTCACAGATTTTTATTTTATTTTTCTTTTTTTTCCATGCCAGCTTTAAAGTGGTGCAGCTGTTGTCTGTTCTTCTTTTCCCCTGGTTCAGTAATGTTTTTAACACTTCTATGAGGTGCATTAAAATGCACTTAATATTTAAATTTGGGAACAGGGGTTTAGGAGCAAAGATCTTGAGATGGTGACTATTACTGAATAGGATTATTGCTTTGTATCAGCATACACATAAAAATGCATTTTATAAAGTAAAATTGCTTTACCCATACGCAAATAATTTTTTTTGACTGTTAGTGCACCCTTTTACTACCAACCTGAGGTTACGAGTTTGCCCCTGCCTTTTGAAGAACGGTCTCCTAAGATACAAGAAGGGTTTAAAATCCTCATAAAGTCTTAAAATAACTTTGAAGAGTACTGAGCGAGTGTAATGGCAATATGCATTTTTCCCATGCACACCTGATAGAAAAGAAGTGTTTCTGCAGTTTTCCTTTTAAAATTATACGTGGCTATTTAGCTATTTGTTCTCATGACACTGATTATTTGAATGTCCATCAAAACTGCTACAGTCATCGGAAAAATGGGTAAAGTGATTCTATCAGTGACTAGTCATAATGGAACAAGCAGATTATGCATCTGTAAGAGATCATCCTCTTTTAAAAATACCTCCACAAATCTCGTGTTCTGCTTATTCCCTCTGGTCAGATTTCTTAATTTTTTTTTTCTGCTTCTTTCTCCTCTGTCAGTTGTTACCTCCTGCTAAACAATATTTTTTTAAGAGCCTCACTCTGAATGATGTTACCATAGAAGCCCTTTATCTTCCTTTGGTGTTGATCTTGTACTGCTATAAATCTAGGATAACTGTGGTCTTCAGTAGGGTTATCTGTCTCTGTAATGTGAATCCTTACTCACTGGTTAGAGGAATGGTGGTATCAATAGTGTTAACAGCACTTAATTCAAAGGAATTTGAGTCACGTGCCTGTCACAAGTCTTTTTTTTCCTGTCAGTCAGTGCCGCCTTTCATAATATTTTCATTATTCTAGTGATATATCATGCAGTCTGATGTTTTGCTATGATTAATTATATTTAAATATTAAAGGACAACACCTTGAAAAATCACATTTTCTGAAGTGGCTTATGGTGCTTTTACAGTGCGTATTAACTGTAAAATAAGTCTTGGGCTACTTCCAAGGTTTTGGTGTGGGTATGTGTATGCCGTACCCATATATACATGTATCTGTACTATCAGTAAACAGGACTAGGTGGCAATACCCACTCCAGTCCAGGAAGCATGGTAACCATGTTAGTATGGCATTGCACCTAACCCAATAAGCTTTATCTTTGAGCAGGGCTTCCAATTCCAAAAGTGTCTCAGCCACAGGCAATTCCAGCATCATGTTGTGCTGTATGACCACTCAAAAGCACAGTATGCACAATGTGGTTGGCACCTTTGGGCTTTGACAACCCTCCGTCTAAAAAGCCAGGTTGCTTCTGGCAATGTACTACACTGTGGAAGTTGTGATTCATGAGGGTATGCTGGCAGTCACCACATGAGTAACCAAAGAAGCCGATGACAGAAAATGCTAGGGAGCATAATCTTTCTGCAGGCAGATACAGCACAGCATTGGCAAAGTGTAAGGTTCTTTTTGACATTGTAATAGCAGGGAGGAAAGCAGTGTGACCCTCTTGTTTTAAGCCTGTTCATCTCCGAATTGTAATAATTTCTGCACAAAGTCATGAGGACAAGTTGCATTGACAGAAATAAGAGCAACCAGAGAACATTTGCTGGACTTGACAGAGGTCTAGGACATACAGTAATCATCACCTCATGAATACAAAGCCCTTTGAAGTCATTGCTGTCTATTTCATTAAGGAGTGCTGTTTCCATCACTTTTTGAATTAGAAACCCTCAGGATTTAAGTATCGTGAAGACTTTTTTTTTTTTTTTTTTTTCCAAAATGTCTGTCAATATTTCATACAATTGCTGCCTAACCTTAATTTGAGTTTTAGAAGGGAAGCTTGTGAAAACATTCTCAAAGATGAGTTTAATTAAAACCAATACTGGAAGCAAACATAGCTAGCTCAGTTCAGCTGTGTCTTTGGAGAAGGCAGGAGGTCTGATACTCTGTTGTTTGGTTGGGTTTTTTTTGCACTGATAGGCAAGGCATAAATGGGTGACATGTAGAATAATTTAGATGAGAAGGACCTTTGGATTTTATCTGGACCAATCCCACACTCAAAGCAGAGCCAGTTTAGATCTATGGTTGACTATGACCTTGTATATCCATTAGGAACACTAAAACTTATACTGATTTAATCTTTGTGAGGCTGGAACAGTACTGAAAATTGATTTATCCAATTGCATTTTTGCAACTTCTTAATTGTATTTCAATAGATGTTGACTTGGTGTTTGTATGCTCTGTATTGGTTTGTCTGATCAGGACATCCCGTACTGGGCATGTCACAGTCTTACTATTTAAATCTTGGAACAGGGTTTTAGGAACAAAGATACTGAGATGGTGACTCTGCTACTGACTAGGATTATTGCTCTGTATCAGCATATGCATAGCAAGGTTCTCTTTGGACCCAATACAATTACTTTGTTTCTTAAAGTTAGGAAACTCTAATTGGGGATTCCTGCCTGCTTCCATGTATGTGTACCAACTGCAGGAAGCTGACACTGGCACCTGGGTTCTCATTTCCTAGAATAGGAGAAATATGGTAGATAACAGCACTTACTTTCTGATCCTTACTGGTTGTGGTCCAGTTACATTATTGCCAAACAATGTCCTGCTTTGAGTGGATACAGGGAAGTGAAAGGCCGCACCTGCAGAAAGGACTGGACAGGGCAGGTGACCCCAAACTGACCAATGAGGTATTGCAGCCCATAGACATCATATTTGGTATAAAGCAGAGGGATCTGAAGGGTCTACAGTTTGGGTTGGGTATTTTTTGTTTGGTTGGTTTGGTTTGGTTTTTGGCTTGCTAGCTTGCTTGCTTGCTCACGCTTTCTCTGGAGGCTCCTGGGCCCTTTTCCCCTCTTGGACCACTTTGCCAGCTTTGCTCGGCTTGCCTCAGGTCCTCTTTCAGTTCCTTCCTCGGAGCATCCAAGGAGGACTGTTCTGCCTTTGATCCCAATCAGTGTGTTCCTGAATCCAGTACCAGAATCCAGCCCCTGAACGCAGCTCCCGTCTGCTGCAGGGCTCAGTCTTTGTCTCCCCCGGTTCCTGCTCCACAGCATCAGTGGTGACGGTGATGTAATTACCATTGGGGGTTGGGTTTGATACTGGTTTTGTATACGTTTGTACATATTCTATTTTATCATTATTATTATTCTCATTAAAGCCGTTCTATTTTCCTTTTCTAATCGCTCAGTGTCTCTCCCTTATTCTTTTTCTCTTCCCCTTTGTAGAGGGAAGGGGTTTAACAGAGAGCATCTGTTATGGG
>JANHGN010026406.1:131136-146426 GCA_024605025.1 Megaceryle maxima
ATGGATGTAAGCTGGAGCACAGGAGGTTCCACCTTAACATGAGGAGGAACTTCTTTACTGTAAGGGTCACAGAGCACATTTATACTGGAAAAGAGAGGACTAAGAGGGAATCTTATTAATGTTAACAAGTATCTGAAGGATGGGTGTCAAGTAGAAGGAGCCAGTCTCTTTTCAGTGGTGCTCCATGATAGGATGAGACGTAATGGTAGAAAGGTGAAACACAAGAAGCTCCACCTCAACATAAGGAAAAACTTCTTCACTGTGAGAGTGACAGACCACTGGAACAGGCTGCCCAGAGAGGCTGGGGAGTCTTCTTCTCTACAGACTTTGAAGACCCACCTGGATCTCTTCCTGCGTGGCATGCCTTAGGTATTCCTGGGCTGGTTGGACTCTATGATCTCCAGAGGTCCCATCCAACCTTTACCATTCTAGACTCAACCTAAGCATACATGCACACATGTGTGGATTCTTGGAGTCCTTTAATGAAACCTTGCTTAGAGAAGCAAAAATATTACCATGACTTAAGTATATGAGTCTCACAGAAATGAAAGACTGTGGCGTTTCAGGGTTAAGGCAATAAAATCTAACTGCTATCAGGATGGGTGGGTAGAGAATTTCCAAAATTAGGAGTTAAACAAGCTGCTGCTAATTTAAGCTCCAGAGACACTCCTACTTTGAGGGAGGTGTAGTAAAGATAAAATGCCTTATTCTGTCTTATAAGGCATATTTGAAACACAACACTGAAATTAACTTCCTGAGTGTTTCGTCTCTGTTCTGTTTGCTCTGTTGTCCTCTTGCTCTCATCGCTACTTCTGAGCAGTCTTACCATTGGACTAATTTAAGTAATCATAATTAAACTGGTTTTGCATTTATCTTCTCCAAAAGGAAAATGAAATATCGCCTCCAGCTCATCTGGCTCAGTGAAGAGATTCCGGATGATGTATAACATCATCTTTAAGAGCTAAAATGCTAAAGTAATAGTTATAAATAGATGTGTAAAATCATACTGGTGAATCTCAGAAGCACTGCACTCAAGGAGAGCAATGCAATTGACAAGTAATTTAAGCTAGAGTGTGAAAGGATGCAGAAATAACAAGATTTGCATGAAAAATACTGAGATCATGAGAACATCAAATTTAAATGAAAAACTCATGTGCCTCATGATTAAATCATGAGTGCTGACATTACTGTTATAACGTTCAATATCCTATGCTTTTGAAAATAGTTTTATAATGAGGGTGGAGTGTATCTATCTGTACAGAAAATGAGCATTGTTTTTATCTAGCTGTCTCATTACTATGAGAATCGGGAATGCAAGACTCTCAAGTCTTAATACATGTTAGAAGATCTGATGCCTCCAGTTATAGTTGAGCCCCCATTGTGGGGAAGATAACCCAAAGTAAAGACAGAAACTGACCTTGCTTTCAAATCAGTCGGTCAGTCAATCAATCAGTGATTAAACACTACCAGAAAGAAGAAGAAAAAAAAAAAAAGTAGAGGGAATTTCAGTCAGGTAGTTGGCTGTCTATTCATTCCATCTTATCAGTGACAATCATCTATCTTAGGACAGAATACAGAATACTCACATCAGTAACAATGGCAGTAGGTCTAAAGAAGGGTCATTGCAAAGAGACTCTCTCGCATCCATCAGGCTTTACTCTTGCATGACTTACAACCACCATGATGGATTTTTTTCATTTTGTTGATGTCGTGCTTTCTGGTACACTGTATGGTTAGGATAGAGCTGACACACTCGTTATCTAAGTGAAAATATGGACTTTTTAAATCAATTTATGCTTTTACAATATACTGTATCATTGCAAATATGAGTGGTGCTTCCATGGATTCACTGTCTAATTCCATGATTGAGAAGGCTTTCATAAATGAAGGTGCTTCAGATGCATTCATGTTTTCTAAATTCTTCCCCATAACTGAGGGGTTAAAAAAAAAAAAAAAAAAAACCTAGTTGGCTCTGGAATTCATTACTATTCTTTTAGTTTTGTCAGTGCTTATTGAGATTTCTTTAATATTTTATATTTTGAATATTTTAAACAAACATGTAAGATGTCTGTGTTGGTTTTTTTCTATTGGTTTTTAAAATAGCTATCATCCTCATGATAATGAGGAACAGCATTTATATAGATGATTTTTGTAGAAAACTGAAGAGAGAAGATACTAACTTCTGCTGTTCTGATTCACAGATTGCTCTCCTAAAAAAGCAACTGACTTTTTTTAAAGCTTTATATGTTATGGACTCATGGACACTTTACACAACCTTATCTCTCTAATTAAAAGCAGTTGAGGCAAACAGCACACTCATGCCTGTGCTATGATACCTGGCAGCCATGTCGCATTTTTTCATATAATATCTCATAGCCGTCACTTGGTCACAGGAATGCTTTTGCCTTGCAAAATCAAAAATGCAACTAAAAATTTCAAAGGTTGCAGAGTTTGGACCCATTTATTCTAGATAATCACGCTGTAAAGCAAAAACAAATCTCTTCCCTCTTTTAGGTACAGCATGTGTCCCTTCTCAAAAATACCTGATTATTTTATTAGGTACTGGTTTGGTCTTTTTGAGTTTGTATCTTTGAACAAAATTAATGGCTGTATTGTGTTTGTCATCAATAAGCCTTTTGTGTGTTTATTTAACACAGGCTTGTAATGTTGTGACAATGATGTGTCCAGTATTACAAGAATTATGCTAATAAAACTGCAGCAAAGTAGCACTAAATTAAACTGTGTGGGAGGAAAACTGGGTACTGATGGGCAATTTCACGCTGTTTACCTTGAGTCTTGCACTTGGCAATAAAAATGAGATTAGATTACCTGGAAAAGGAATCTCTTTGCAAACAGTGCATTTTACTAGTCTCATCAGCTTTACAAAGTTTCACATGTGGGAAATATCCCAGTAGAGCAGATAGCATGAAGCCTAGATCTTTCTTCTTGCTAGAAATAATTTCTTTGATGAGGAAGGAAGGAGAGAGAAGCAAATTGCTCTTGCTTTCTATCCTTCTGCCTCTATCCACCTGCTGCTTATGCCAGTCCAGTTGAACAGCTTGTCCTTTGGGACAGCATCCTGTGCCCTCTGCAGCCAGCCACAAGCAGGGAGGAGCTGCAATGATTGCAAGGGCAAAATAAGGCTGGTTGCTAATGGACCCTCCTTAGGCAATTACATTTGTTTTCTAGGTATTCTGCCAAGTCCAGAAGGGATTAGGAGTCTGGAAGGCTTAAACCCTGAAAGAACAAAAAGTTGGGCAGTTGTTTTTTGTTTTTGTTTTTTTTTTTAATTATCTTAGAAGGACCTAATCTTTGATGTGACTTAGCCAGAAGACTAAATTGCTGCACACTGGGAGCAACCTGATTGGTTAGATGGTAAGGGCAGACTGGGAGCTGCTGCTCAGGAGTAAGCTGCACATCAGGAAAGTTAGGAATCCACAGTGTGCAATGGAGGAATTATCCATTGAGGAAGAATGCAGACTAGAGAGGAAAGCCCTGCACCAAAGCTATTATTCCAAAAATATGCTTCAAAGATATTACACAGTAAAGATGTTTCATACCCCAGCAAAAAAAAAAAAATACTGAAGTTTGTGGTATGTGCTTGTTCTCCTTAAGAAATTATGATGTTTGCTGAGAAATAGATACAGCAGAAATCAAATTTCAGTCAAAAATTCAAATGCTGGTCCAAAGTGAGCTTTCTTGGAGAGTTTCTGCAGTAATTATTTCTTATTGACAGAGAAGTAACTCAACATTTGTAGTATAACTTCAGAAAAAAACAAAAGAAAGATGAAACAGTCTTTGCTGGATACCTTGCCAAGTTTTGGTGCATTTAGAAACATAGTAATAATTTTCTGCTTCCAGATTTGTGCATTATTCAGATGAAAACTGTACTTTTGTCAGTTCTTTTCTTTGTACTCAATATTGTGTATACTTTAAATATCAGTGCCTGCAATTGGATAGATTTTTTTTTTTTTTTTAATAAGAAATTAGAAGTAAGGCAGAAGTATAAAAACATTACAAGCAAAGACTGATTTGTCATCAGCCTTTTGTCCTTTTTACAAAATAGAGTGTATTTACAAACTGTAATTTTAGGAAAAAAATCTAGTTGTGGAGAAGGAAAATCTTACTTCCACTTTACATGGAGAAGCAAAAATGCAAGTCTTGTAGAAGTTTTAAAACATTTCAGTTCTGAACTGTTATTTAAGGCAAAGTAATTTTGAAGGTGTAGTGGAGAGATTTGTTTTTATTTTGGTTTATTCCTTTTGATTTTACACAATGTCTTTCATGTTAGAATGTCCTCTAAAGTAAAGCATAGAATTTTCAAAGCTATTTAATCACTTTTTCATTGTTAACTGTGTGTCAAAATGCATTATTATTCTTTTTTTAGAATAATTTTAGAAATTTTTTTAGAAAACAGGTAATTTTACAAAGCTTTTCACTGCAAGCAGTTTCTTTCCTTCTCCTTACTTTTTCTACTGGATCTTGATTTCAGGGGATAAACTGGAAATATCAGCCTGGTGGTGTGTGTTGTTTGTTTGGTTTGTGTTGTGTTTTTTTTTTGTTTGTGTGGGTTTGTTTTTTGGTGGTGTTGTTGTTGTTGTTTTTAATACCACCATTCCTGCTGTACTCTTCTATTGATGAACTTGACACATTAAACATATCTGTCAGATGCTGTTTGTTCTCTCATTGTCTCCTCAGAGGAAGTAGTATGGATGGTGTAGCTTTATGTTTTGATAGAGATTTAGGTTTTTTAAATTACACAGATTATTCTCTATTTATGTTAGTGTGTGCAAGGTCATAAAAATGTACTTTGAGCTTCAAGGAGGAAGTAGTGCTCCTTTCATACAGGAGTCCTTGTCTCATAGCCTAAGAAAACTGTTTTCAGCATAGATCAGGTTGGCTCATCCAGCAAAGCCTGACTGTCAATCACTGGTTTGCATCCTGGAGCTGGAGGCAATTTTTCATGCCTTAGGCCATTAAATGTTCAGAGCTGTTATCTTTCTCATCTCAGTTACTTCTCATGTGTGGTATTGAGAAGATGAACTACAGTGCTCAGCAGCAGTTAGAGCTTCCCAAGAGGTGATTTTTTAAAATGAGTAAATAAAAAAACCAACCTCACCCACACATTCTTGTAATATAACCAAAAATCTTTGGTAAGTCAAAAGGCCAGATACTTTTTTCTCTTGCTGTTAAAGTGGGATCTAGACTATTATATAGAAGGAAATACTACCTAATAAAGGTATCACTATTCAGAGAACTTAGTTTCACTGAGAAACACAAATTCATTCCTGAAGTATAGGATAAGCTGAGTAAATGTGGCATAACATCTATCATGTGAGTATGTACTGTGCTGCAAGCTTTTCAGAGCTTTACTCTCCACCTGAGGATAAAGTAATCTTTGTCTGTCACGATTCAGTTTCAACCTTATCCAGCTACTGAGTACCTGTGGGCTTGCTCTTCTGACCTCTCTTCTGTCCTCATGGAAGGTAAGTGATTGTGTCAGGGGGAATATACCTAGCCTTTGCATGTTGTGAGCCATTGTATGACTGCTGACTGTTTTGCCTAGTTGCTGTCTGCAGATATTGAAAAACAACATCAAACTAGGATTACTCATGACTTTTTCAGTGACAAAGAAAAATTCTGTGTTTTGCAGCAGAAAATCAGTTTATCACTCAGCACACTTTGCTTGCATTCTGCTAGGAAGGGCTCAAGCCATAGTCATATATTAATCTTACACTTTACACTATTTTGTGGTACAGCAATATTGTATAGGAGAGGCTTGAATGTCCAGGAGTAAGAAGTTTAGAAAGATTTTTGAATGTCTTCCCTAAGAGCGTCAAAGAGATACAAATACTCAGTTGAAAAGGCCGTACTCCTAAGCCTCAGTGAAATTACTTCTTTTTAAGTTGCTTGAAATATATCAGTTAATTCTGTTAGCTAGTTGTCTTGATTGCATATTTGGACACTAGAGAGAAGCAGACTGATTAGTCTGATTTATTTTAGAAGCCTACCCTAAGTCAAGGTCAATCACATCCCTTGTTCTTGTAATTTCCTTTAAAGAAATTCCAGATGAAGAGCTCAAATACAGATACCCAAAGGCTGGGAAAACATGAACTTTTTGTTCATCTATAGAAAAATATTTTATATGTCTTTTTTGTGGCATAGGCTATTATTACATTTGTATGGGTCATCATAGGACATCCTATCACTTGATTTAGATTTCTACTATTCAGAAAACTTAAGCCGATGTGTAACTGAAAAGAAAGAAAAAATAAACAGTCTGGGAGGCTACCATCGATTTGTAAGAAAATGCCAAATCATCTGTCTGAATTGCTATCTGTGATCTTAAAGAGAAAAATACTTTTTCTAGCAACAGTTCTTATTTTTTTAAAAGGTTTATATCAATTTAAGGTGCAGTGAGAACAGACCTACACCTTAGGAACTCAGTCTTATTTCAGGATTTTTCTCACTACATTGATAGACATTCTGATGCTTTTCACTTATCTTAGTTCACAAGAAAAAAATGCACCATTTCTTTAAACTGAAGGTCAGCGAAAAATATCTCCACTCTCATACGCTTCATGAAATAAGAGTATGATTATTCTTCTTATGAATGCACAATTATAAACCTACAACAGAAACAATGACGAACAGAAAGGTATAATTTTTCAGGAAAAATTGTCCTCTCATAAAGTCTAGGTATTATAAAAAGTGGATGTTTGCATGACCATAATGAAATGCATTTTTTTCTTTCAAAATGAGAAACGGTGATGTGGGAGAAGCTTCATGTGTTTCAAATATAAGTATTTCTGTTAGGAATCCTGCCCCTACTGACACTGTATATATTTGTGGTATTGATCTGGACAGTAGAGCTAGGTATTATGCAAATTTAGTAATGTATATGTCATTATAGGTATATCTTTATGATGCCACAGTGGCAAGAAATATACAGTGGGTATTTTATTTTGCAACACGTTATCACAGACAGTTCACTGTCATGACATATTATCATCCCTATTAATGACAAGTAGGGGAAGATCAGGTTTATCTTGAAAATTACTTTGAAGCTTTCCTAACTTAGTCCATTAGAGACAAAATAATGTCACAAACCTCCTAGAAGTTGTAATCATGTCTGGTTTTTTTTTTTTTTTTTTTGTTTTTTTTTTAACATTGAGTCTTGTTATGAGGAAAGAAGTCAAAGACACAAGAATGACAAGGACAAGTAGCAAACCAAAGACATCTCCAAACATTTTATTGGATCATTCAGTAGAAACTTATATTCCCACTCCCATTTGAAACAGTGTTTGGGTGCTTCTTTCAGGACAGTTCATGCCCTTCCACACACCTGCGAGTGGAAGGATAGCCCCTACGACAGCTATTTGAGATGATCTTGTGTCATATCCTTGTTAAAGCTGATGGAAGTTTTGGCAGTGTTTCCAACAGAGCTAGCATTTTACTCTCTCTCCATCACTACCACACTCCCCAAAGGCAGCCTGAAAAGAGTTATAGTCCAGGCAAAAGGAGTATGAAAAGAGTTATAGTCCAAAGTCAGTAAAGAAGTTAATTAAAAAGCACTTGCAGTAAATGTTGCATGTTAAAGCAACATGAAAAAAAAATTCTAATTATTTTTTTTGACAGTTCAAAAGTTTACTATTAAGCGGGACAGTATATCAACTAAAACACATAAACGCAAAGTCTGACTTTTGAAATATTTTTTTCTTTCTAAAAATGGAAATAGGAAGTAAATACCAAAGGAATTCTGCTTAGACAGGAGGAAATGTTATCTTCAGCTATGCCTGCAGTGAAGAAAGTATAATAAATGAGTCATGCTTTCCTAAGCATGTTTAAAACGGAAAAAAGAAAAGGAAAGGATGGAGAATATGCTTCAAAAGTTATTCATATCAAAACACATAATATGCTGTTTAGAAGTCATAGATATTTTTTATACCAGTGAAACATCTTTAAGTTGCTGATTTCTCCTTTGTTAAGAAAGCTATATTACAGTGTGTCATTATACTTGATACACGTAAAATGTTTAAGATATTCTGAATTATCCATTGCAAAAAAAAAAAAATCAGACATACACTCTCATGAATTCACTTTTGTCACACTTATCGAATCAACAAGTAGAAAAGCAATTAACCAGAGTAAAAATGATATAGAGCGTTGTGAAGCAAGGAAAGATGACGATACACTGCTTGGCTGATGGAGAACAGAATACTCGACAACAGTCACAGCAGTAAATGTTGCTGCTAAATTTTTTAAGAATATCCTGGTAGAAGCAGAAATGTATTTCTAAATCTATTCTGAGAAAACACATACAACTTACATGAAATACACACCAAAATCTGAAAAGGTAGTATTTTACCTTCCCCAAGACCAAATGCTGTCTTCCAATTGGGTTGTTTTCTGAATTATTCTGATAGTATGGACAAATGTAAATGGCTGGAAAGCCTATCGTACCAAAGCCAGGACTTCCAGATCTCAGGAAAAGGAACATCCTACTGGCTGATGACCTCATGGAAACATAAGTGTATGGAGAGATTTTTCTAAAATAAGAGAAACTGCATGCCATAACTATGGAAATGTAAAATAATTATGCAGGTTGATTAGGTGGGTAGCACTTTAATGTGTAAGTGCCAAAAAAATAACACACTTTCAAATATAAGCCACCTTCGTGCAGTCCATGCAATCATTCTGCTGTTACTGTGTCCATAGTAAAAGTCCAGACAGAAGATGTTGCAAGCCTCGGGTTTAAGTACAATTTAGAAACAATTTCTCTGTTGAAAAATAGGTCCTATGGGGTACCCCATGGAGCTGAATCTGCTATCTGATCATTTGCTGATTTGCGTCATTTTCACGCTTCAAAAAGCATCTTAGAAATCAATGGTAATATATGGCAATATATTAAATGCATTGATGCTTAGGTGATAGGATATCAATCATCAAGGTAATCTGAAGTGACTACTGCAGATCAATCAGGAAGGAAAAAATTCAGTAGGGAGGATAAGATAAAGTGCAAAGATTTTTTTCATTTCTATGGAAATGTAAGAACTGTCTTAAAAAATTAAACCTCACGGGCAAATTATGAAGTACAAATATATTGCCTTAAAGAATACTGTGTACTTCTGTGTTCTACCTTAAACTTTATATTTTTTCTTTTGATTGATTCCATAGTACTGCCCTGAATGGATTTGAGTAGTGGTGTGTGGTAGCTCCCCTACTGAGATTGTCTTTTCAAGCCCTCACAGGGAAGATACTTTTTATCCTTGCTCCTGGTATTTGAATCTACTGAAAGGATATTCCCAAAATGCCTCTGGCTCTTCACTGAGTTGGAAGAGGGGTGGATTAGAAAGCTGATGAGTCAGTCAGTGCAAATTAAAGTGGGAAGGAATCAATGTCAAAAGCTGCTTCTTGATTCCTTCTTTTGTACTGCATTTTTGTTAGGAAAAAACATCCCTATAGAAGGTTGATGCAAAAGAAGAGGGATGAGCACAAGCTATGTGCAGCATCATCTATAGCCTAGAGAAAGTGAAGATCACTGGCAAGAAAACAAACCACCAGAGAAAAATGGTTGTTGAACCAAGAGTTGAAGCAGAAAACTGCTGGGAGTGTGGAGGGAGTATGAGCCATTGCACAGTAACGTGCTAGTGCTATGTCCTCAGCCAGCTGCCATCTCTACACATCCAGGCTGTGCAGCCACTGCACAATGTGCTTGTGGTTCAGTCTGTACTTCTGCAGGTCTGCTGGCCCCTGTCACAACACCCATGCAGCTGCAGCTGCTTTCTCTGATTATTCTTATCAGGTGTCCAGCATGCTCCCAGGGGTGTGGTGACCCTGTCATGCAAACATGGGAAACCTATCCAATTCCTTTGACTGTACTGAAGTCATTCTGAAGGTGCTCAACAATGAGGTCATGTGAGACATCTGGATATGAATTGCCTGGTGAAGAGAGATGTGCTACAGTACACGACTTATAAAAAATATATTCAGGATGTTGTACCACTTCATAAAGAACACAACTAGTAATCAGTCAGTCGTGGAGCAACCCCTACCCTGACTCAGCCGCAAAAACCTGTAGAAAAGCTCCATGGCAGAAGCGGAGATACTAAGTTGGATAGGAGTGGAGATCACAAGTAAGGATGTATGTCATGTATTTTATTATGTAAAGTAAGGGATATCCAGTAGTACTAAGGAGGATCACTTTACCTATAACTGAATTAGTACTGCCAAGTTGGTAGAAATGCTGTAGGTGATGTGGCCCTGTTCTTTTCTTGCTAGATTCACTTTGGGGAGTGGGGAAAATGGGAGAGGAATGCAGTTGTTCCCTTGGAATGACCAGCAGATAGTGGAAGAAACATCTCATGGTCAGCACATCATCCCGGCCCTGGAGAATGCACTATTTATTCAGATTTTTATAGAAATATTGTTCCTTCTTTGGTGTGTGGCTTACCAAAAGAGTAAGGTTGAGTCAGTTCTCACAGTCTATGCATCATCAGTGTATCACTAGTTCATAAAATGTATAGTAAAGGTGTGATGCTCTTTACTGTTTCATGTAGATTTCTGTGTAAGGTAGTGAGTATTGATATGACAAATCATCTGGTAGTCCACACTTCATTGTCCATGAAACAAACTTAGGAGAGAGGCACACAAGGTTATGTGTACACATACGACATGTTTCAAATGCATTTAATGTCACAAGATGGGCTACAAGATGTAACACACGTATTTAGACTGGTGCAAGGTGAATAACTCTTAGCTAGCAGTGAAGTGTGAAGCTGTTGTCAACTCCAAGCTTGGAGGTTATGGTTGGATTAGTTAGGGTTCCAAGGTTTTTATCCAGAGCTTTTGCAAAGTCTTTTCCAAATATGAGCTTCCTACTCTGTTTCATTTTGTACAAAACATGACAACATTAACTGGAGTTTTAATGCTTGTATAGCACTTTGAGATCTGTGTTTTGAGTGAAAATTTCTGCATGTTTACAAGGTACTGATTTGTTACCATGAAATGGCCCTGGGGCACCTGAATATAACCATAGAGATCTACTGTATTAAGGGAAGGCAGAGTATGGTCTGGGGGCACCAGCTGATGATTTAATAACACCAGTGACCTGTAGAGAACATCAGTTAGGCTCCTATTCTACTCACTTCACAATAACTGGTTTTGATGACACATTGCTATTAAGCTTTTGTGGAATTGAGCTCTTTTTTAGTTCTAAAAATCACGAGAGTATTTAGTAAGTAGCAGGTGTTAGCAAACTATTAATAGTGTGCTCTTTCAGAAACAATTTATGATCTATTTTATAGATCCTACCATGCACATGGATCTAAGCTTCATTCTTGATGCAATTGATCAAGCTAAGTCTTACAGAGGGAGGGGATGTTTTTCAGAAGATAGATTCTTTAAGCAAGTAAGATAATGAGGAGAAAGAAACAGGAAGGCACTGTACTGGTGTTGGTAAACCCAGCTGATCTATAATCTTGATATTAGAAAAGGCTAAAATTTCCCATTTCAGGAGGTTTTTGTCCAAATACCATTATAAGTGGGCAAGTGTACAAAAAATGGAGCTTGTGGTATGTATAAGGGAAACAGATGTGGTGTTTGGGATTTCAGGCCATTCATTATTTACAAAATGCTTGTGGCTGGCAACATTAATTACTTGACTTCTAAAGAAGATGGAGGGATTGCTTTGTTTTTCAGTTTAGAAAAAAGCTCTTTACTACTTAGCATTATTTATGTGTTTGCAAGGATGTGAACTTGTCAGTTGATCTCCTTATTTTATTTAAAAGCTAAAATCATTACAAGTTGATGAAGCAGGTGAATAATAGCTGTTGGGGAACCTCAGAGAGGAAGCATTGAAAATCCCTGTTAGAGCCACACTTGCCATTGAAAGGAGGGACCCTGCCGATCCCACGGTGAGTGTGTGTTGCACCATGACGCAAAGAGCTGACTAACATCAGATGTGGTCTCTGCTGAAGCTAGCACAAATAGGAAGGGGAGAAGGCCACAGAGAAAGAATCTATTGCAGTTGTTTGACAGCCACTGGTAAATTATGCCTCTTACCTGTAAAGTCTCTAAATCCCCTTTCAGCATCTCACAAAGAACAATAATTGTTTATTGATCTGAACGTTAACAATGTATCACTTGTTCTTCAATAAGGTCTAGAAATGTAACTCAAGGGCAATAACATCTTTGGATAAACAACAGACTTGATGAATATGTCTTTTTTTTTTTTCCCTCTTCTTTTTCTAAACTAAGTATTTTTATATTAAGTATTTTGATGTTATCTTGGTGTAATCATTGTACATGTGTACTTGTTGGGCTAGTGTCTCTCTGTCTTCTGAAGAGTCATTCTTATCAACAGTGTTTAATATTTCCCCATAAATTCCTGGTTTAAAGCATAGCAAAATGTAGAATTGTCTTTCAAATAATTCTTTTTACCTTCCTGTGACATTTGTGCTTTGTCAGCCCCTCAGATGTTATATGCAAAAATAAAAAACAAGGTGATCCAAGGTAAAACACATGGCAGCATAAACACTAGTGAAGACATTTTCCATACGCTACTAGCATTTTGTGTGTACAAGGTGGGCACATATAAACAGAAACAGTATGTTTCTTTGGATAACAACCAGCCACACTTGAAGGTAGTAATAGAAGGGTGCATGTCTGTTTATATTTTGTGGATTTTTTGAATGAGTCTATTCTGTTTCACTTCTAGGTAGAATTTTTAAAATTAAAGTAATTGCTGCCTAGCAGAACAGCAAGTAGGTAATCATTGTGGTCTGAGATAATGACACTGACAGCAGTAGGCCATAACCGAGTTATCATATAAAACTTTCATGCAGAATAGGTACAAAAAACTTTCCAATTGTAGTGCTTTTTCCATCGTGGTAGATCAAAACAGCTGATAAACCCTTGGATAGCTCAGTGACAATTAGTCACTTATCTATCAATTCTGAAAATGGAGGTTGAAAGTTAAGTAGCAATGTAAAGCTAAATACCTCTGGGACAGGTCTCTGGTCCAATCTAGGCAGAAATGACAGAAAATCATTGAGAACAGAAGACACTAAAAGGTCAGAAATAAATTGTGATCAAGCCCTGTTTGACCATTTTATCAGTTGATATTTTTCTCTCCTTTTGAGAATGAAACGACATTTTCCCTTCTCTGAAGCTGTTTGTGTTGGCATTAAGGATTTACCTACCATCTAAATATGTCATCTTATTTAGATGTGTTTCATACTGAAGAAGGGTCATGTTATTAGAGGAAACTTTGATTCAGGAAAATTTTTAGTGGAAATATCAGTGATAATCTAAGGAATAAGAGAGGTGGGGGACTGGGAAGATGTGGCTGCCTGACATAGATCTACATCTGTGCCTGATGGAAATTACTCCTTACAGCCCTGTGAGTAAAATTCTGGCCATGAATAAACCAAATGTAAAGCTCTCCTTGATTTCAGTGAGATCTGAGGACTTCATTCTTTCTAATTTCTAACCCACTAAGAAGAGACAGTAGCTTTAATGTAGCAAAGATGTTAAATTACAAAAATATAGTTGAAAACAAAATATAAGTGTTACATATTTTGTAGAGGTAACTTTTAACTCATTCACACACATACCTTTGCAAATTTATCTTTCTGGGGAAATTAAAATATTTCTTCTGTCCTCATCTACCATATGTTTAGTTGTAGTTTTTCAGAGATCAGCTCTGGAAATGTGGAATTTTCCTAGAAATCCTCCTATAAATTTTAGACCATTTCTATGTATTTGGAAAAAATAATTTCCCATGCTGTTTTAGTCCATGAGGTTCTTGGTGCTGCAAATTTTTTTTATTGTCTTTAGGGTGTCGGAGTGCATGCCTAAATGTAACCATATTTGTTTTGATATTCCTGTCATGGTCTGTGATCCTTGTCTCCCCTTAGTTCCCACTTCTAGATACCAACAAGGAGTTAGTTCTTAGCCTTATTCTGCTTAGCCTGTCACACTGACAGTCATGTGTACAACACGATGCCCTCCAAGGGCCTCATCAACCAGTCTTCTCTAGGACCAGATCCTTGCTTTTGCTTGTCTCTGACATATTCATGTCAGGGAAGACATAACTCAAGATTTTAGCACTGATCAAATATTTCACTGTTGCTTTAATTGTCTCTGAAGATAAGCTGCGGTTGTCCATTATTTGAGAGAATCTTATAAGAAAAGTTGAGTCTGTCTTCTCAGGCAAAACCTTTTTTTCCCCACTTGCCTTGGTTGCATTAAGTATCCAGATGTGTTTATATGGTGACAGCAGCTGGACATACACTAAAGTGAAAAGGAATTTTTTTTATCATTATTATTTCTAACTATTTCTTAAATTTCACTGTTTAATGTGCTTTTCTTCCTGAGTCTGGAAACAGCTTTCAGCTATGTATTTTGTCTCAATGCTGGTTTGTTCTTCTCAACTGTAGTACTTTGAAAAGAGTTCTAACAAAAAACCCCCAAACTTTCTATGTTAATTTATTAAACTTCAAGATGATGTTGCTCTGGAAATTCTTGGACTAAAAATTAATTAAAAAGAAAGAAAACATAAGAAATGGCTTCACTGAACATAGTGGAAGTGTTCCTGGAAGTCCTATGTGTATTCCATAGGATACCTTTCTTTCTTGTATGTGAACAATTTTCTAATCTGTGCTAGCCAGAACAATTCATTGTGTTTGACTGGCAAAGTAATTGATAGAAAAAACCAAGCTGAGGATGGAAAGATCAGCAAAATAAATTGAAAAAATCAGTTCACTCATTCTTCGGTTCTGATTGGTTCTAATTATTGTAGTCTTGTTTCTTTAAAAATGTTAACAACAGTATTTAAATATACGGCTTCTCCCCTCCTGATTATTTAACACCTGAAAGCTTTTGGTTTTGCTTTGGCTGATAGATAATTGTACAGATTAAGAAACGCCATTATTTCTCCAGATGCTCTCAGCCAACAACAACCTAAATATTTAATATGCATAACAATACATAGCTTTGTGAGAAATGCAGGCAGCTTACTGTTTGGAGCACTTTAGATCTATATATATATATATGTGTTGTTGGTGGTCTTTTGGTTTTTTTTGGTTTTTTGTTTGTTTGTTTGTTTGTTTGGGTTTTTTTGGGGGGGTGTGTTTTTTTTGTTGTTGTTTTTTTTTCTGTGCACCCTGAAACACATCACAGGTATCACAGGGTGTCAGGGATTGGAAGGGGCCTTGGAGATCTTTGCGTCCAACCCCCCTGCCAGAGCAGGATCATATAAGCTAGCATAGGTCACAAAGGAACACATC
>JANHGN010026406.1:150872-171269 GCA_024605025.1 Megaceryle maxima
CTCCCAGTTTTGTGTCATCAGCAAACTTGCTGAGAAGACACTCTGTCCTGTCACCAATGTCATTGATAAAGATGTTGTACAGGACCATATGGTTATATGCATTTAAAAATGGTACCACTGTTCTCCTTAATGTTACTCAAATAGTCACTTTTACCATCCCACTTTCAGCAGCGATAGTGCTGGTGATAGTAGGTATAAAATGGTTAACCCATAAAATATCTTGCAGTTAGGAAGAAATTTGTCAGGATAACTGAGGGAGATTGTGACAGAAATGGGCCTGAACAGTTATTTTGGTAGAAAAAAATATTAACAGATAGAAGTAAAGATATATGGTATTAAGTCAGAGAGGTGCTGTAGCTGAGACACAGCGGACTAAAGATTTGGATGAAAACCTCTCATTCCAGACAGCTCATATTCTTAAATAACTTGTGCCTCAGGAGCCTTCACAATTTAGATAATGTTGTGTGGGATAATGTGGATGGACAACTCAAATAGTATTAGAAGTTGTGTAACTGAGTAGGAGGAAAGTTAGGGTTGTCCTGAATCTGAGAATATGCTAACAGAAAGATATTTAGGTAAGAAAAGGGGGCTCTGTTTTAATTGTGCTAAGATTGAAGGACAGCAGGGCAATAACAAGAAAACATTAGAAAATAAGGCCAAGGCAGGTATAGAGAAAGGGAGGAATTCACAGTCATCTGGACTTTCCTTTAGGAAATATTACGTTAATAATATATAAACTGTGTGTCTACTGCATAGTTTCAAGATTTTCCCAAATGTTCCTGGTTTCCATGGAGATGAGAGCCTAAGGACTGAAAAATAGTTTGTTTAAAATTCTACTCAATAAAACTAAATGTGGTTCTTGCATTCAGTATGAATACTCTCTGAGTCAGAGGAAGAGCAGTCTCTGCTCTCAAGAGTTTGGCAGTTTTGGGAAGATTTTTTTTCACTAGTTATAAACAGCTAAATTCAGTGAATACTTCTTTATTTCTTCCCTACCGGAGAAATCACCTGAAATGGGAGTTAAGCTGGTAAGGTTCACCTTCTTTTCCCAAACTGAAATGTTCTGGCACATGAAGCTGTGTAAACTAAGTAGGATAAAACACCTCAATCTAATGATGACAGCTAAGTGCTCCCTCATCCATGTGTAGCGAGGTGATAGGGACCTATTCCTGCTGTGTGGAAATTATATAATGCCACTCATCATGTGGCAATGAGGGATGGAATAAAGAATATTGCTGAGTAATTATACAACACAAGCATCACATTTGTATGACTAACACAAAGTGGGAAAACCTGTTTCTGAAGCTATGAGAATGAATCTGCTGTTTTCGACAATATGCCCAGAAAGCTTGTTACTTTGAAAGCAAAATGCAGTTCAGGAAATTTCAAAAGGGAAAAAAAATGCTATTGCATTTGCTATTACTCTTTCTTTCATCTTTTCAACATATTAGTGAAAATTGAAGACAAGCTTATGATATGTACATCAAAAGAAATCTTTCCCTATTATGAATGTTCGATGGACAAGGTCAATAGCAGGAATGATTTAAACATTTGCTAAGATCTGTTGTATTATTCCAGTGTAAAGTTTACAAGGGAAGAACACACTGATGCTAATAAAGACTAAGCCAGATTCTTCCACTTATGTCTTTCTGTTCCAAAAACAAGTCTAACATTTTTTGGAAATTCCAAATGTAAAATTTCTGCTATGATGTTGGTTATCTATGATTTCACATTTACTTGAAAGATGCTTAAGGTGTGCTTACAGTTACTTAAGAGTAAGCAAGCCATTCTGACTATTAGTTTTGAAACAGGATAAAATATGAATTATTAAAGCTCAGAAAAATGACAGTAATAGCTGCCTCTGCTAAATCATATCCCCCTAATATTTGTATAAGAAAAAGTGGATATATTTTGTCATTGCTTTCAAAAGAAATTATCCTTGAGATGAATAGAAGTGGTTTACGTTAAATGATTAACTGAAAATATTGATAGCAATTAGTAACAAACACTAGCAAAACATAATCCTTTTGTGATAGTATCATCGTCACCAAGATATATAAAAACATGTTAGGAAGGAAAGGAAGGTGGGAAGAACAAAAAAAAATATGTAAAATAAAAATTCATTTGCACATTTGAAAAATATAGCTTTCTCCTCAGATGAAATGATTAGTGAGAGCTGGTATGAGCAAAACTTTCTCGCTGAAAGATTATTGCCAGGAAAAGAGTCTTCATGTAGCACAAGCTCCCTATAGTGTACACTTTTTTTGTTTGTTTTGTTTTGTTTTTTTTTTGTTTTGTTTGTTTTGGTTTGGTTTTTTTTTTTTTTTTTTTTTTTTTATTCTACAATCTGTTTACTATAGCACTATGTTCATAATAATTGTACTAATAGATTTTTGTTTCCTGGAGTGACCAAAGTTGTCTTAGCAGGAATCAGGCAGGCAATTGTGTTCTGGTGGCGCCATCTGTGACCCTTTCTGTGTTCCCAGGGCACACCCCTCCATGGTACAGGAGTAATCAGGCCATGGGGCAGAAGTTACTTTGGTGGGTCTGTACTCCTAGGGTGAGCTCCTTATGGACTGTTATTTTCCTAGTAAGCAAATCTACTACTTTAGAACTTCTTTGCCTTATTGTTTCAGGAATTCAGAAATTATTGTGCCACTCTGGAACTATTTTAATAACGTTTTTATCAATTTTGAATGCATATTAGATGCCATATAGAAATATTTATAAGGAAAAAATGGTGTTAAATTAAGAAGCATAATTTCCAGCAACTTATTGTTTTTATTAATATTTAGAGAATTTCTTTTCTAATTGCCTTTAACAGATCATTCTGCTTGGGGCTGCTGTTTCAATAGTGCTCCATTCTTGGCCTTGTCATTTAAGTTCCTTATTTAATTTAAACCTATTGATTTTTTTATATATAATGTTCTAGTTTCTCTTTGTTTTAAATAAATTGGAAAATGTGTCCCCTTGTATACCACTTCAAGTCCTGAATATTCAAGCCATTTAAAGCAGCTTTAAAGAAAACTTTTTTTGTAAAACTTTGGTTTTCTGTGTTGTTCTTTAAGATAAAATGGACAAGCCAGGTAAGGTGATAAACTTTCTTGAACTGAATTTTGAATCTATTAGAAGTGCAATGATTAATAATAAGCAAACTTTGCTTTACCGAGGCATCTCTATTTCTTTTTTTTCCCTCTGAATTATCCCAGCCCACCAATTTCAGTGGATTTTTTTCACCAGATCTCCAAATTTAAGTGCATATTTTATGGCACAGATTTCTCTGATGACAGGTTACAGAGTTTAAAAGATCTTTGCATTTCATAGTTGTTGCTAATACTGTTGAGTTACATAAAACCCTCCTTTTCTGGCAGTGGGAATATTGTATCTTCACCTGCTGCCTCCAAGTGGGAAGCCTTGGTTTAAGTCCAGTAAAACCAAGGGAAAGAATGATATTAACTTTCTGGAGATTCGGGTCAGAATCTATGAAATCAGCAAATCTGTTTGGCTGCAGAGTGCTCAGAAAGCCCTGTCACAGAGGCTGGTTGCAGTTTTCAATTTATTTCCATTCAGAGCTTTAACAGATCAAGTCTGAAAGGCAGAAACTACTTCCCCTTTAAACCACCACCAAAATGATCAACTTCAGTCAGGTAATCTAGCACTAGATCAAAACACCTCAGGGAAATATTTACATTTTGCCAGTTTACTCAGGGGAATGGCTCTAGGGATCAGGAGATATCCTCTGCATGTATATATGTTTTGGTGTGTTTTTTTGGTGGTTTGTGGGTTTTTTTGTTGGTTGTGGTTTGTTGGTTGTGTGGTTTGTGGTGTTTGGTGTGGTGGGTTTTTTTGTTGTTGTTTTGTTTTGTTTTGTTTTTTGTTTTGTTTTTTGTGTGTGTGTGTGTTTGTTTGTTTGTGGTGTTGTTGTTGTTTTGTTTTTTTCAGCTGAAGGAAACAGTGATGCCAGATCTGAAGCTAGTGATTTAATCATAGGGTACTGCAGCCTCTAGCAATTCTATCTGCTCAGAAATCAATATCTATGCTCTCAGTTATATTAGAGAAATGTTTACTTCTTCACCTGACCAAGATATTAATTTGTATATGCTGNNNGGGGGGGGGCAGATTTAAGTAGTGATGTGTGGGGAGAGTAGTCTAATTTATTTTTAAATCCTTTAATGCTGCACAATTTTCCTGTTATTGACTGATTATTTTCTGTGCATATATAGCACTGTTCGCATGGATCAAGATGCTCTACAAAGGATTTGAAATGCTCTGTATGTAGGAAGTGATGCACTTTTTTGCTAAAACACAGCCATAAGCAGGACAATGTGTAGTAGCAACCTTTGTATTGCTAGTGCTACTGATTTCAGCTCAAGAGGTGAATAGGAACATTCAGCTGGTGCATCAGGGGTATTTAAGTAGGTGAAATGTAATTACCTATGTTAGAAGATGATCAGGATACCAATGTTAAACCTCAGCTTGGTGAAAAGCACTGTGGGATTTTTAATGACCATGAGTCAGATAATGTATTTCTCATCCCAAGGACAAAACCTTTATTAGCAGAGTGCCTCCTGCCACTTGCTGCACTGTTAGTTTAACATGGACCCATAGGGAAGAGTGTCAGGTCCTGTGGCAAGTCACTCTTGCCACATCTGCTGCCTGCTCAGAGAAGGATGAAGCAGAGGCAAGAGGGAAGTGCGGAGGTTTTCTGGCTTTCCTGGGGAAGTCTGTAGCAGGACACAGGGCTGAGTGAGATGGCAAGGTCTGCTCAGTGTGACTTCCGTAATGGCTGAACATATTTCCTGGAAGGAGTGTGCTACAGCATCCAGCTGTCCCCAGAGGTCTCCCGTCCACAGACTGACCTGCTTCTGCTTTATTTGCCTAATGAGATCTGAACAGATCACAGCTCAATGTGGTTGGCTACAAAAAGCGCATTAAACGTGTCAGTGCAGGTGATTCTCCCACTATATAAATTGACAGTGTAGGATTAGCTGGTATTGCTTTGGAAATCTATTAACATTTGAAGCAGTTTACTTAAATTAGAAGCTTTGATAGAATTACAATTACTTTCCTTCTTTTCAGTGAGTTTTATTGCTATCTTTGTGTACCTTGTAATAAGAAGTCTTATAAGCCAAAATCTTACCCACATTCCTCTTTTAGATTTACAAGCCTATACAGCTATGGGAGAAGCAGCAATTGGAGGGAGGAAAGATAAGCACAGACCCACTGGCTTTTCAAGTTTGCCAGAATATGCTGCAGCACAGAAATGGGTAAGTGGAAAGATATAAAGGTCATGGCCTTGGGAACTGTTGTGCATTGACAGTGTTCAGAATTGCACAATACACAAGTAAGAGTATTTTGCTTCCTGTACATTCAGTGCAGGGTGGTGCATGTAGAATAACAGAGAAGGTATCATCTCAGTCAGGGAGCTGAATGCATGTAGCCTTTTTTGATTTGTAATCTGAGTCCTTCTGGATCCAAGCTGGCAGTTAGGAATGAACAATGTGTGCTAGTGCAACAGGTTGAGGATATGTAATTTATCCTCTTTTTGGATGCAGTTCCAAAGAAGAACCTGCATTCTGCCTCATCCCCTGGCAAGTGACTCTGAGCAGTAATTCTTTGCTATTGTAAGGCTACTAGTTTTAACATGATATGTGTAGAGTGCTACCAAAATTAACACAGCATGAGAAGGCGAAGGCAGAAAACCAGTAGGTGGACAAGTGAAGCCACAAGGATGGTGAGTCTAGGACAGAAAGCTGGGAGACGGATTTGAGGGAGTATAGGTTGGCTGAGCAGCCACAGAAAGGCAAAATGGAAGGGAGAAAATAATGACTAACATCAGCTGGGGAAAAAAGTGAGTGGTCTGTCAAGGAGGTAACCCATGGACCTTTCAGCCCAAGGAGAGAATGATAGTGTAAAGGAGCTAATGGGGTGATCTGTAGATTAACTGTGAGCAGGGAGGAAAGCAGAAGGAACTGAGAACTGGTCTCAGGAGTCTGACCTAGCAATAGTGAAGTAAGATGAAGATTTTTATGGAAAAATATTTCCTGCTGTATGGAAGCAGATGTGCCATTGCATGTTTTTCCCAAGATCAGATGTCGCTTTAAATTAATGAGGTCAGAAGAGAGCAAACCATCCCATGTGAGCTGAAATAAAGAGGAGCAGCATCAAGTGATTATGCATTATTTATAAAAATAGCCTTTGTCTCTCAGACTGTATTTCAGGTCTCCTATAGGAACTCAGAAATACCTTAATTTCATTGTCATCAGAGTTACTATTTATTTTTTAACTTGGGAAAGTTTTAGCTCTAACTGTAATGTTATTCTTTTCAGAATTTGATCTGTGTATGCCTCAAATAATTTATCCCAAGGCTTAGTTTAAGTCTTGATCCTTATGCCAGTCTAATACCTATATACTCAATTGAGTATATCTCTTTGAATAATCTGCGTATGTCTTCTGCTGGTGGAACACTCAAAAATATTCCAAATTATTTTTGTCTTGTATATATTGTATATATATAATCTTCATCTATGAACTTTAAAATAGCGCTTAACATTATGTACTCACCCTAATGTATTTTAGTCCTACCCTGACATAGCCATCTTTGAGTCATGACAGAAAAAATACCATCCTTTATCTAAATAAAAATCATCAGTGGAACCATTCACATCAGGACTTCTTGTAGCCTCTGGTCAGTTTATGGACCTTATTTCTGGCAGACATCGTGACATTTCATCTGATCTTCATCTTCTCTGATAATGTCTAGGTTGCCTGTATTCCGTATTTCATATTCCTTTAGCTCCTTCAGGTTTCACTTACTACATAAAATCTTCTATCAGGTATTCATTTGAGGGTGTTCAATATATATTTCAGACATGAATCCAGTTACTTTCATTCCTAATTCTTTTACCTCACTAAAAGTTCATCTGCTTATTATGTCTAGAGTTTTAAAGCTCTTGCAGTTCATTGTTTAAGGACTCTATTACCTTTAGTTGGCGAAGAAGAAAAAGCATCTGTGAGATCAAAATACAAGATTAACATTTACTGAATGTAGCACAGGTATGACAAAAGAGAATTTTTAAATTTTGGAAGATCAAAAAAGCTGATTGTGAGGGGGGGATGGAATCTAATTGACATTGTCAATAACCTACCCAAAGTGCTCAGGTAAATAATATTCACTAATCGCTAACAATTTGGTGTCCCAAATATGATAGGTTTTGATTTTTCTCATCCATCAATAACTGACTTTGATATTATTAAAAATATAGGTGGTAATCTAGTCCTGAAAATACTTCATTCAATTAAATGTAATAATTCTATTACGTTATGTGTAGTTATTAAATTGATGTTGATGTTTAATATAATTTTAAATCTATATAAGGAATAAAAAGATTTCATGTTAATTTGTGCAATCTACTTTTAGACATATAAACTAAACCCTGCATCCACAAAGGTCATGTTGTCAAATAATTTGTTATATGTTTTATGGTATGGTCTCAAAAAAATATAGTATTAAAACCAGTTCATGAAAAAGGATCAGTTTAGAGAGAGACACCTCCTAAAATCTGTAAAGCTGGGTCTACTGTTAACTCCAGCAATCCAGAACTTTTGAGAAAAAATGGGAAGGAATTATGTTTAAGTTTGTTTAAAAAAAAAAAAAATAAAAAAAAATCCAGAGCAGAAAGGAAATGTCAGACACACATCACATTTCTAAGCAAGAAACTCCTGTGAACAAGTGAATATTTTCTTTACGTTATCAAAATGGAGTTAACAGCCACCTTCTACGCACCCTCTGGGGAGACAGTTTCAAAATTTGTATTAAAGGAATTATTCCTCCTTCATTTTAATAATGAATGAGCTTGAAAACTAGCTGTACTTATTTAAACAAATGTTACTTACAATTAAGTACTTTTAAAATATATAATTAGTTCAGTTTTAATATTGTAACTATAAAATTATTAATAATATTGGATAAACCAAAATAAGTACCATACTGAGACACCTCTATTTCCACTAGACTTTATAAATAGAATGTTTCCAAGCATCATGGATGAATGGAATAAATGATTTATCAACTAGATCAATATCACTTGCTATATCTAAAAATAGAAAGATGTCAAGGGAGAGTGATATTTTCAGGCAGTTTTTGTTTTGTTTTGTTTTGTTTTTTCTTAAGCTTACCTATAATACACCTTGCAATCCTATAATACCACTGTATACCAGAAAGATCCTCTACTTCTTTACCTGACCAACTGGCAGGCAATTTGCAAGCTGTTTTCTATCTATGACTTATCTTTATGTCTAAAACAGAGAGATCCTCCAGAACATGATATGGTATATAGACTCTGCTTTATGCAGCTGTACCTATATAGACTGGAAGATATACCAATGTCCTGGTTTATCTCACCTGTAATAATTGGACAGTTTTTGATAAAAATAGAAGAACCAAGCTGAGGAAAATCAATGCTCAGGTGATGCTCTGGGGTGTGTGTGATCAGTGCTCTATTACCTTTTTCTCACTCTCTTTTTTTTGAACTATTTTATAACAGAATGTCTGAGTTAGTCCATAGCATTTTACAACCCCTCTCACTTTTCTCCAGTGACTGAGTTACTATTCCTCATCTTCTGGTAGCCCTCTAGACTTTATGTTCCTTGATCAGTCAAAATTGTGGTACTGGCCAGTCTTCCTTTATGATAGATAGAGGTTGCCAAAGACCAGTTCCCTCTATTATATTTGCAGTGTGAAAGCAGGTGTCTATTGTTTTAGGATATTCAGGCCTTCTCAGTGCAGATCTTTAGTCAAATATCAGCCTATACTTGAGGAATATGTAGCTGAAATTTTAACTTTCATCGCAATCTGTGATGCTGGCCCCTGGGAAATTTCATTTTTTAATTCCCACTTGGACAGCATGAAGACACCTTGATGTTCTTGCCCTGGGAATAGAATACTTTTGAGGGATGCCATGTCCCCTAACAATAACACAAGCTAAGGAGGCCTCACATTATACACATTTAAGACAAAGTTTTCCCATAAGAGGTTTGGGGTTAAGAAACAAAAATTATCTTTTTTCTCGCGCCCCCCCCCCTTGAATTCTTGAAGAAAGTGACAGAAATTTAGTCCTCTCAGATTGCTCAGGAACTACTTTGTATCTAAAGATCAGGAAGGACTGAGAAAATCATGACTGGAACTAACAGACAAAGCACATTAATAGATAAAAAGTGCTTTCTTTTTCCTGGAGACTAACTGTATATATATATTTATGCACATATATAGCATGTACAACTATAAATACACACTATATATAAATGAATTTACCTGTATATTGATAACCTGTATAAGCATATAGAATTTGATGGTTTATACCTGAACTGTGGCTATATAGAAAATCATGTTGACTTCTAAATGGCTGGAAAGCCATCTTCAAAATGGCTGTAATGAGGAAAATTCAGCAAAATTAATTAGACTTTGCAGTTCTGTTTCCAGATTTTGAAGCTGTAGTTAGGTAAAGAACTTTTGTAATTTCTTCTGCAATTCTGGCTCTGGGCTGTTAATAGGTGTCCAATCAGAGAAGAATGTCAAAGCAAGGAAGAAAACTGTCCTTCCTTTGCTCTAAATGTCTCCCTTAACTTTGTATAGTACTGACAGCTTCAAGGAGAGATGCTGGATGATCTGAATGCCATAAAGGTAACAGCTGAAGGACAGAGGACCAAGATTTTGGAAAGCTGACTAGAGAAAAAGGTAGAACTTACAGATGTGAGGGAGACTATGGATCTGTAGGCAGGAAGACTGAGATGCTACGAACAGTCAAAGGAAATTATTGTGATGTCAACAGCAAGTGAGGAATGAGAAATTGATTTTGACTTGTTCTTCAGGTGGTAAAAGGGTATGGCATGATAGGAAACCTGGGTTTACATGAACAAAATGACTATGCTCAGGAGCCACTTGACAATTTGATTCACCCTTTTACTTCTTTTCCTTGTTACACAAATGATTGTGTTCATGTTTGCTTCCCACCACTTGCCCTCCCTCTTTCAGGGATTAAAATGTGGAATTTTTTGTTCTGGGTATAAGTTAGAGAGAGACGATTATGTATTCCAGTGTTGTTTATGTGGATAATTTGGAACACGTATTTTGAAAAAGTTTGTATTTGCAGGACTCTCATTCTGAAGCAATTGAATGGTGCCAGGGAGAATGCACTTATATTTCTTTCTCTCACACGGAGTCCTTGTGTGATGCTAATCAGAGCAGGTTTAGAAAGTGCATAGTAAATAAAGCCTGAACAAAGGGACATATCCTGAGGAGAATTAAAGAAAACAGTGACTGGTTGTTATGAAGGGTAAAGTGTCTATTGTGTGCTCTGAATGACACAAGTATTGTAGGAAAAAAAAAAAAAAAAATCATAGGATTAAAGCCAGCCTGTAAGCATAGGCATAGCATGCCGACTTAAAGTTCTTGTAGAACTGCAAATGGTGTTTTCCTAGGCTTTTTTGAAAGTTTGATTTTTGAAATGTTAATATTCTCTAAACAAGGGAGTTTTGTTCTCACTCTGTATAATTGTGTCTATGCTGAGTCATTAAGTACACCTTTCTGATGGTAACAGCTCGCCTCCCAGATCTCTGTAAGAAAACTCTCTTGGCAAAGAGACTTAAGGTTAATTCCTAGTATGAAGCTGTCATTCCCAGCTTCACGGTACACAAAAAATTACTGCATAATTCCTGAATAAGGAGTGAATATTTTACCACTGGTTGATTTTCTGGTGGGATGGATCTCTTTACCTTGAGAATTTTCTGTTTTAGTAATCTTAGAGCATTTTATTTTCTTTCTAGCCAAGCCTTACCAGTAAATGTATAGCATGAAATATTTGTGCAGAGAAACTAAACATTTGAAATGTCATGCTGGATCAAAGGTGGCTATATTTCCTAAACTACAGGAGGCCAGGGGTTATCTAGCAACACTGTAAACTGTAAAAAGAGATAACAAAAAAAAGTTTTGTTTTATATATTGAAATACTATGTCAATAAAAACTCACAATGAACTTTTTTACTACAGCAATCCATCTTCATTCCCAGCTGGTGTGTAAATACAATTTAAAAAGCTTATATGCTATTTGTTTAAGAGTATTAACAGAGAACATGATTTTATTTTTCCTGAAATTATAAGAAGATACAGAAGGAACAAATGACCTGGGTTAGGCATTTTAACAACAAAGGATATGGAAAGACCCTGTGCCTTCTTTAGCTCAGTCTTTATTGACAAAACATTGACTTTCAGGCCCCTGACATTCTGTGTCCAGTGTCAGAGTCCCTGGGAGTGAACATTACCAATGCTAGAGGAAGACCAGTCAAGGAACCACTCAAGCAAACAGGAGAAGCATAAGCCCATGAGACTGGATATGTTCAAGGATGCTGAGGGAAGAGTCTGAAGTCAATGCAAGGCAGCTTTCTGTTATCTTTGAGAGGTTATGGCCATTCAAGGGTCTCTCTGATAACTAGAAAATGGCAAACTACATACATTAAAGATTAGAGAAGTATAGGCCAATCAGTCCACCTTTGGCCCTGAAGAAGGTTATGTTGTAAATTCTACTGAGAAGCCCTTCATAGGGACACAAAACCCATGGTGACAGGTAACAGCTACTTTGCATTCACTAAGGGAAAATTGCATTTTACCAACCTCTGATTGTCTTTGAGGGTGAGATGACTGACTTGGTGGATGAGAGAAGAGCAGAGGATATTGTTTGCTCTGACTGTAACAAAGCCTTGGACATGGTTTCCTGTTGTACTATTTTTGTAGCCAAAGTGGTAAAAATAGGCCAGACAGCTGGAAAACTTGTTAGGCTGCCAAAAGATTATGATCAGTGGTGTGAATTCCAACTGTCAGGTGATTACTAGTGGCATTCCTCAGCAGCTGGTACAGGGGCAAATACTGATTAATGTCTCCCTTAATGAGTTGAGTAGTGGGAATGATAATAAATCCTCACCAAGTCTGCAGATTACACCAGTGCAGGGACCAATCAATACATTGGAGGGAAGGACTGTCATTCAGAGATATTTCAGTAATCTAAAGAAATGGGCTGACAGAAATGTCATGGAGCTCAATAGTGGCAGACTGAAGAACATAAGAGTAGGGGGAGATCTAAATGTCACTTTCAACTTTTTAAACAGGATTTATAGAGAAGATGGAGATAGACTTTCGTCAGAGGTTCACAGCAAAAGGGCAAGAGGTAATGAACAAAGGCTACAGCAAAGGAAATTGTAATTAGATCTAAGAAAAAAAAGTATCTTTACTGTGAGGATGGTTAAACACTGGACCAGGTTGTCCAGAGAGTTTTGGGTTCTTCACTTCCAGAGATAGCTAAATTCATATTATCCCTGCGTTGAGATAAGAGTTGGATGTAGATAACTTCCAAAGCCTTTCCAAAATGACATATTTAGTGGTAATGTGAAGAAGATGGTGATCACAGAATTCTAGAAGCCAAGTTTATAATGTTAAAAAAGGCCTGTTAGATGGTCATATCTGTCATTTCCCAAGAAGAAAAAGTAATTATTGCTTGATACATACATAGAGGAGGTCTTAGAGAGACTTCCCTGTTTGTGTGAATGTAGGGCAGGATGTACAAGCGTCACTGTCCTCCAAAAAGCGTTGTAGACAGTCTTTTGACCTTTGAAAAGCAAATTGTAGGAAATCGGCACGACACACACATCTTAGCTTTATTTACAGCATAACTGAGGATGGAGCTCATGCTAATTTATGCCCAGTTAATAAAATCTGGGCCTTTGGAAGAACTTGGGTAGGAAGTATTAGTAACTCATTTACTGGCTGAAAAGTGCACAAGTTTGAGTGACTTCTGTCTTAGAAACTCTTAAATCTTCTTATCCTGGAATATTACTAAATGTTTTCAAATACTTTCTTTTAGGGGTTTCAGTTACCTCTAAAGATATATTGGAGTAATTCTTATTCCTTGTAGTAGTTAACCCATATGTAGTCATACTGACTTAGATCATATGTAGGAAATTTCTTACATTTGACTGGTTTAGTTTTGACTATTGCATGTCCAGTAATCTTTTGAACAGCGTAATATTGATCTCCTGTATGCTATTCATATCATCAATACAGAAGGCTTTGTTCTCATACACAGGTGTAGGAAAAGCAGAGTTTTAAAACCTATTTGAGGTGTTAGTAAAACTATGGTCATCTGAATGAAAGAGGAAAGACTTCAATCATTTCAAATAATTTAGGATGCATTTCTGAATTAGCTGATAAATTTTTGTCATTCTGTGACGTTCTCCCTGAGGATCATTGCAATTTTGGCATGCTTCCCAGTATGTTACTGTATGTAAGACTGCTCTTGGTTATCACAGTCATCAAATTTCTTCCTCTTTTAACTCCTGTGATACCAAACCAATGCATATAGCTGCAATGTATATGCATATACTTGGGAGAATGTTTGGGTGAATGAGCACGTCTTCAGAAGCCCTGATACCCCGGTATAGGATCATTCCCTGAAGGATGAAAACTCCCTTGCCTGTTAATGGTAGTGTGCACTTGACAGTATGCAACTGGTCTTATATAAATCTGTCCATAAACAAACACAGTATTATTGTCCATTCGGGGTAAACACATGTAGTTTTGCACAGGCTATGAATCAAAACCAGACAGAGAGCTAATAGAGGATAATTTTGCAGTTATAAGTATTTAAGGTGACTTGTCTTCAGCATCACTCTTGCCATGAGACATGAATATCCAGGTGTACTTGCAAAATAAGTTAATATAAAAGACATGATAGTAATAAAAAATTTTTGTTTATGCCTATACTATAGTATTACAGGTCAGTATTGCATAAAGTCCTTGTTGTCCATACACTAATTTGCACTGTAATATGAAGTTAAAGGAAAATATACTTCTCTAATTAATTTTCTTCAAGAAATAGAAAGCTATTTATTTGAAGAGTTTTTCAGAAAATTCAGCATGAGACAAACATCTGTGTCCATTTTCTTTATGGTACTATGGCCATAAGCCTGAGGATGTGCCTTGATTCTACTCACTTTCCATAGATGGAAACCATTGCTCTAAACTTTTTTGTTGTTGTTTTTTTTTTTTTTTTTAAGAAGTGATGTTTTAACTGTGATAATCTCAAAAACTACTAATTAAAGAGGACTTATGTTCTAAGTTTCTTTTAAAAAGTCAATCATGACTGCAGGAAACTTAATTATTTATTCTGTACATATTAGATGGACATTGAATGAAGAATCTTAAATTACTAACGTTTTGTAACAAACACCAAGATCTGCTCTTTCCAAGATAGATGCAGGACACTACATGGTTCACGAAACTGGTAATGCAACACAGAGCCCATTATTACACAATTCACAGCCTCAGATTCAGAAATGGTGATGACTGAAAGTCATTACCATCTGACAACAGCTCCATAAATTTATGTCAAAGGAAATGATGATTCTAGTCTGGTTTGTTAAGGGCATCTGTCTGCTTAATAAAATCATGTCTGTTATTGGTTTAGATTTCAAAGACTAAATAGGAATAGAAAACAACCATTCAAGAAAAGACTCCAGAGTGCAGTGGGGTTGTGCAAATAAATACTTGCTTCCCTTCTGCCTCCTGGCAGCTTTCTGGAATCCTTAATTGATTCACAGACCTCGGCCGCCCTTGAACACTAAAGCTAAAGGAAGTTTGCTTAGGTGTTTTCCTTGAGAGAATCCATGATATTTTCTCACAAATATAAAGGTGTTGCATGCAATCACTGGTGCCGCATGTGGGCTTGGAATGGGGATCGGTATCTCCCAAAACCAGTAATTTTCTGATCTAGAATTGAAACATTTTATAAATCTCATGACAAAGGTTTTCAACCCCACATTTCGACGGATGCAGCTTAATGCTTATAGGATTCTATCTTCAGTGTGAGACAGTGATTTGCTCTCTGTTTCAGGGGAAAACAGGACATCTGACAAGCTGCCTATGTCTTGTAGGGTTTTTTTTGTCCTCTGAATAGGCAGCATAAATATAATGATAGCATAGAGATGGGTGTATAACTAACCAGTTTAAGTATCTTTCATGCAACTATATTCAAAATAGGTATAATATCCAGGAATTTAGGTCAGATAATTTTAATTCCATACCTGGGAAATTGTCTTGTTTATATTGGTGAAAATGAAATAATCAAAAATATGCTTTTGTATTTCTATTAGTCATAGTGCATATAGAATCATAGAATGCACTGGGTTGGAAGGGATCACCAAAAGTCATCTAGTCCAACCCACCTGCAGTAAGCAGGAACATCCTCAACTAGATCAGTTTGCTCAAAGCCTCATCAAGCATCATCTTGATTGTCTCCATGGATGGGGCCTCCACCACCTCCCTGGGCAACCAGTTCCAGTGTTCCACCACACTCATAGTAAACAGCTTCTTTCTAATCTCCAATCTAAATCTACCCTTCTCTAGTTTAAAATCATTGTCCCTCATCCTATTTCTACATGCTTTTGTAAATAGTCTCTCCCCAGTTTTCTTGTAGGCCTCCTTCGGGTACTAGAAGGCCACTATAAGGTCACCCCAGACCCTTCTCTTCACCAGGCTAAACAAACCCACCTCTTTCAGCCTGTCTTTGTAGGAAAGGTGCTCCAGACTTCTGATAATCCTTGTGGCCCTCCTCTGGACCTGTTCCATCAGGTCCATGTCCTTCTTGTGTTGAGGGCTCCAGAGCTGGACAGAGTACTCCAGGTGAGGTCTCACCAGAGCAGAGTAAAGTGGCAGAATCACCTCTCTCAATCTGCTGGCCACGCTTCTTTTGATGCAGCCCAGGATACGATTGGCCTTCTGGGCTGCAAGCACACACTGTCTGCTCATGTCCAGCTTCTTGTCTACCAGCACCCCCAAGTCCTTTTCTGCAGGGCTGTCCTCTATCACCTCGTCCCAGGTGCAGGACCCTGTACTTGCTCTTGTTGAACCTCATGAGGTTCACCTGGGCCCACCTCTCCAGCTTGTCCTTGTCCCTCTGGATGATATCCCATCCCTCTGGTGTATCGACAGCACCACTCAGCTTGGTGTTATCTGCAAACTTGCTGATGGTGCACTTAATCCTGCTGTCTATATCACTGATAAAAATGTTAAACAAGACAGGTCCCAGTACAGACCCCTGAGGGACACCACTTGTCACTGCTCTCCGTCTGGACTTTGAGCCATTGAGCACTACCCTCTGGATGCAGCCATCCAGCCAATTCCTTAACCACTGAACAGTCCACCCATCAAATCTGTATCTCTCCAACTTGTTGAGTAGAATGTTGTGGGAGACCATGTCAAAGACCTTGCAGAAGTCCAGATAGATCACGTCCATAGGTCGTCCTTTGTCCACTGATATACTCATTCCATTGTAGAAAGGCAAGAGATTGATCAGGCAGGATTTGCCCTTAGTAAAGCCATGCTGTCTGTCTCAAATCACCTCCCTGTCCTCCATGTGCCTTAGTATAGCTCTGGGAGGACCTGTTCCATGATCTTCCCAGGCACAGAGGAAATCCTGACAGGTCAGCAGTTCCCAGGGTCCTCCTTTCTACCCTTTTTAAAAATGGGTACAATGTTTCCCTTTTTCCAGTCACCAGGGACTTCACTTGACTGCCAGGACCTTTCAAATATCATGGAGAGTGGCTTGGCAACTATATCAGCCAATTCCCTCAGGACTTTGGGATGCATCTCATCAAGTCCCATAGACTTGCAATTGTTTGGCTTCCTCAGGTGGTTATGAGCCTTGTCTTCACTTACCATGGGGAGGGATTTTGTCCCCTCTGGTCCCCATTTTGTGGTCCTTCAACTCAGGAGGTGTGAGGAGAGAGGTTGCCAGTGAAAACCGACGCCAAAACATAAGCTGAGAACCAAAGCCTTCTCCTCATCTGCTGTTACTAGCTTGCCTTCTTGCTCATTGGGGGGTACAGTTTCTTTAACCTTCCTTTCCTGATTGACATGCCTCTAGAAGCCCTTCTTGTTATTCTTCACATCCCTTGCCAAGCTCAGCTCTAGCCACACCCTGACATTCCTGACCTCATCCTTATGCAACCAGGCAGTGTCCCTATACACTTCCCAAGATATTTGTCCCTGATTTAACTGCCTGTGCAGTTCCTTTTAGTTTAACCAGCAGGTCTCATTCAACTCAGCCATGCTGGTCTCTTCCCTTCATTGTTTGATTTCTTACACCTGGGGATCAAGAGCTCTTGCACTCTACTGAAAGCATCCTTAAAGATCTGCTAGCTCTGTTCTGTTCCTGAGGACCATTTCCCAGGGTGTTCTACTGATTTGCTCCTTGAAGAGCTGGAATTTTGCTTTCCTAAAATTCAGTGTCCTGACTATGCTCCTTGTCTGACTTGTATCCCTTAGGACAGTAAACTCCACCAGTGCATGATCAATGCAGCCCCTGACAACTCTAATGAACTTTCCTATATTGGTGACCATCAGATCCAGATGGGTATTTCATAAAGTAAATTTTATTTTTGCTAACGATATGAAGAATTTTTTTTTATCATGAACCCAGGCTTTTTGTTTTTCCTTTTTTTCTTTTTTCTTTGCGCTGCATTTCCAAGAGAGATTAAACCTCTTATAAAATGGTTGTATTCAAAACTCATTTCATGTAGCAGCTACAGGCCAATGACTATTCAGCATTTATTTCAACAATCCTGATAAGTGTGCAGATGGTTGTTGTCCGACTAAGTTGTATCTTCTTAAGTTAGTTCCTCTACTGGTATAAACTGATGTCCCCCTATGAAATTCAAAGTTTATGTTTGAATTTAGCTGCAGATGCATTAGATCAGAGTAGTACATTTCATGTATGTTTTCTATGCATATTCATACCATGTAATCTAAAACTGAGGCAAGAACTAAATATGAAAGCTACAGTCTAGCATTTTCTTAAGTGAGGAAGGAAAGGGTAAATGAAGGATTCAAAAATATGGATTGTGGTTTTGGGATAGCTAAGTGTGAATGTAGTAAAACTGAGTTATTAAGTGTTTGATTTTTCTTGCCCATTTCCTCCCATGTCTCTATTTTCCTGTTTCCATGCACACAAATATCCTCTGTTTTTTTGTTTTTTGGGTTTTTTTCTAGATGCTTGTTTATAGGGCCATTCTTTCAACACAATCAAGTAATTGATTTGGGCTAAAAAAAAAAAGACAGTCATGGAAGGCATTTTTTCATTTTTAAAAGGGAATCCTAATGAGAGGTGTAACCCAGGCTAGCAAATGATTGTGCTAGCACAGTAGAGAGCAAAGTGCACCCTAAGACAAGGGAAAGAATAGTTTAAGCTGCTATTGCGACTAAATACTTTGCACTTGAAACGATAGTTTTAGAGAAGTTCCAATAAACATGTAAGTACTGCTGTGTATTATCAACAAGATACTAAGAGCTGCCCACCAAAGATTTCAACAAGGGTAAAAGGAAAAGACAAGTGGGTTTACTTATCGGTGATTCAAATTAAGTGGGGAAACCAGGTTGACAGCAGCTGTGTGCCTTTACTTGGAAATCATCTACACAATATTTTGGAGAATCTGTTTCTAAGCTTCAGTGTTAGAGACAAGAAATTTGACTCATAACCTGACACAAAATAAAAAAGCAAATAATATGACAGAGTGGCAGAACAGAGAGGGATCTGATTTTCTGATTGTTACCTTGATAGCTTTTTTGGCAGGTGATGAAAGTGACCTCTGATTTTAAGCAGCCAAGTGGGTGCAGAACCTGAACTAGGGTCAATATCACAGGAGGAAATAAAAGGCATGCTCTGCCCCAGAGTCTAACACATGAAATTGAGTAAGCTGTCAGCTTTATGTAACTATTTACTCAAGGGTGGAAATTAGTAGTTACCTTAGCAACATTAGTATCACCTGAGACATAGCTGTGCTAACTCTGATTTACAGAGATGCATTTACTTTGACAATGTATTAAGTAACCTTTCTAAATGTTTTACTGTGTTTTTATGACGAATGAGATGTATTGCAGCCAGGAAAAATGGTTTCTTCAGATTTCAAAATGCTACATGCTGGTCAGACCCTTACCTGGCATAAATCCAAAAGACTTCATCATCTATGAAGTAATATTGATTTATTACAATGGAAGAACCAGCTCATCATTTTGAGCAGTGCCATGGTTTATTGCCAGTCACTCTTTTTACTTGTCAGGTATGAGGGGGTTTGATTTGCTTCCCGCAGTATTTGTAACATCATGGTCATGAAAATGAGAATGGTTAACAACCCTTGCTACTGCCAGATCTACTAGGGTAATTGAAATGCACCTTTACCACTAAATTCAGGCTTGGCTTAGATTCCCTTCTGTCACAGAATGCTTCAAATATTAATGACACAACAGAGAAGCTATTACTGAAAGCACAGCTTTCTATCAGGAGAGTTCCGAGTTTGGCCCTATGATATTGCATGGTTCACATTACATGCTAGTTGAATTATTTAATCCAATAAAGTTGCCACCAGCCTGAGCTTCCTTACATAGATACCACACTGCCACCTTCAAAAGATTCATTAAAGTATATTGAATCCTATTTTAAACACTCCAAACAAGAATGAGTTTGCCACCTTCCAGGCCAATTGTTATTAGTTGTCAATACATGGAAACTGCACCTTTTTTGGGTGCTTAATGTATTGAATTTTTAACTATTTCAGCTCATGTATCATGGATGAATTGTGATACTGAAGATAAGATTACTTTAAAGTATAGGTACTCTGAGTACGCTGGGAAGATTTATCCTTATTCTCCTCCATAGTAAACAAAAGAGAGTGAATTTATGGCATGTCTTTGTCAGTCAGTTTGGGGCCCTTTTCTAGAAATCTAATAAAATCTCTCCTTGGAGCACAGGTACCAAATGGTGGGACATGGTTGTCCTGGTTTGAGAACAACACTAATTCTGTTCAGTGATTTCACTTTTCAGCTCATGTCTTCTGACTGCACTTTCTGAAGTTAGCAGCCTGTTTTCACAGGCAGTGTCTGCTGCTGGCAGTGACAACACTTGATGTTTAGAGTTACCACCAAGGATTGGTGTGCAGACCAAGGCTACTGCTGGATCATGTGTACCATATTGAGGGACGCAGAAAGTAAAAGGCTGCACCTGCAGGGAGGAGAGGACAGGGCAGGTGACCCCAAACTGATCAGTGAGGCATTCCATCCCATATATGTCATATTGGGTATAAAGCTGAGGGATTACAAGTGTTAAGCTTTCACTTGGCTCTTCCCCTCTTCTTCAACAGCCAGCATCTGAGGAGGACTCTGTCCATTCTGCCTTTGATCCTGAGCTTTGTGTTTCTGAATCCAGCACCAGATTCCAGCTGCTGAACACAACTCCCTTCTGCTGCGGGGCCCAGTCTCGGACTTTCCTGGTGCCTGCTCCAATATATTTGTATATATTC
>JANHGN010026406.1:171369-183732 GCA_024605025.1 Megaceryle maxima
CATTTTCATTAAAGCTGTTCTAGTTTCCTTTTCTAATTGCTAAGTCTCTCTCCCTTATTCCTTTTCCTTTCCCCTTTGGGGAGGGAGGAAGATTAACACAAGGCATCTGTTATAGGTCTAACAGGCTGCCCTGACCCTAACCTTCTACCACCTGTAGGCATCTAGCCCTTAGAGGTAAAAAGGCATTGCTAGTTTTATTTCATTTTCTTATCCCTCCTAGGTCTACAGTTTACTAGTTGCAAGGAGGCTAGGTATTGATTTTTATTTTCTTTCTCCAGCTATATATTCTTTCCCCACCTGGAAATCTTGTCCTGGCAAACTTTGAGAACGTTGCCCAGGATTTCCAGGCATGTGTCAGCCCTATTCTAAAGGGAAGGTTTCAATCATACGGCAAACAGGTCATACAGTATATGCAGAAAGCTGTAACAGCTGCCACATGTTCAAAAATCCGAGGCATATGCAGCGTGTGCATGCTGTGGATGAAAAAAAAAAAAATTCTGAGAAAAATACCCTTGTAAGTAGCGGTATACTGTGAAGTTTCCAAAAAGTGATGGACTCACTGTGCATGTACTAAGCAATTCCCAAACAATACATATGTGTTGCAGTTTTCCAAGAAATTCCAAATTAGCTTATGTGTATTTCCATTTTATATAACCAAGGAAAAACTAATCCATTTAATTTCATCATTGACACTAGAGCTCATGTCCAAGCTCTTCCCTGCAGTCACTCAATAGACTTTCTTTGATTGATGCATTCTGGACCAAACTTTACTACCCATCAGGGTAAAATCTTCAATGTTACTGAGTGCATTTCCTTGCATTTTGCTATACTAATACACATTGTTGCTTTGACAACTTCCTATCCAGCCAATTCACACCTTTCTGTAACAGAAAATTGTTTTTATTTTTACTATACTGTAACACTTGTGTTATATGCAGACATCACCAGGCATCACCTAGACTGCTGATAAAATTACTGAATATTTTCGATGTTAGATTGATCCCTACTGGACTTTGCTAATAATGCGTTTATGCCCCATAACCAAATATGATGGAACACCGCAATTTGGTGGAACACAGGAAGAGGTTGTGTGGGGAGATGGTAGAGGCCCCATCCCTTGAGACATTCAGGGTCAGACTTGATGAGGCTCCGAACAACCTGATCTAGTTGAGGGTGTCCAGGCTTATTGCAAGGGGGTTGGACTAGATGACCTTTGGAGATTTCTTCCAACCTGGGGCATTCTATGATTCTATTCTGCGATTCTATGATTTTTGAGAGATCTATTGGTGATTCAAATCTTATTCCATCTATGGTGCCCTGCAACTTTTTGTTAAAAATCTTGCTGAGATGAAAGTGCAAAGAAGTTAAAAACTTTTAAGAAATGCTGTTATATTCCACTGATGACATTACCATGTAAACTAGGCATGTAATCATGCCCAGAAAGAGATGACAAAACTGTATCTTTTAATAATACCCACTTCTCATGAGTAGCATAAATATTTTTAACTTTAACTTCTGTTGTTGGTACCAAAGAATTTTGAGTTAACTGTTTTTTGGCTATGTGTAAGATTTGAATCAAGACACTGTTTGTTTAGTATCCCCAGCAATCTCTTTATCAGAACCTTTCTCTAATATCAAAACTTGATCTTGACTTTTTAAATCCTTTAAAACTTTCTCAGATTGATTCAGACCTTTGACTAAAGCCAAGGTCCCTTGTTTGTGGGGATGAACTCTTCAGCTATTTCTTTGAAAGCATCCACTCCAGTCAGGTAAAATCACATTATTTTTAAAGTGTTACAGATTCTGCTCATGAATCATATTCTCACAATATTTTAATAATAATTGATTTATTTTTCCATCCCTGTATTATACTTGCTGTTCTTCCCATAACATTTTATTACATCTGAAAAATTTCTCTTGCCTTGTATCAATTATGATTGCAATTGTCAAATGAAGATTTATTTGGAACTACCTGTAATTTTTCTATCTATGGTCATCTAATATTCTTTTCTATTCCTAATACACAAAAGACATATCTTTTTTTCTTGTTTTCAGGTTGGTTGCATATTTTGTTTAGTTTGGTTTTGGGGTTTGTGGTGGGGTTTGTTTGTTTGTTTGTTTCTGGTTTTGTTTGTTTGTTCTTCTTCCTTTTTTTAACCTAGGGCAGTAATCTTGGTTATTTTCTTCTTCTAAAATTAATATTTTAAAATTCAATATATGTTACAACAGGAGAACGTGTGAAATATATTTTCAAATGAATTCATTTTTGACCAATATAATTCTATAAAATATGAAGATTGATCAAATATTTAGCACTGTATTTTCAGTGGGAAAGAGATGTTTTAACTAATGAAAATTTTAATGGAATTAATTTGTCCATTTTGAGACAGGGGAGGATGATAGTCATTTCCAGGTTTGGGGTATTTTTTGGTATATGAAAATAGTTTCCATCTCAAAATTAAGTTTCTTTTTTCTTACTGGTTTATATCTGACTGTTATTTTTCTTTGTACTCTTTTCAGCTTATTATGCATATACTGTCATCATTTTAGATGAGATCAGTGTTTGTTTAGCTCTTATTTATTCCTCATATTTCTATTTTTTGAGAATAACTTGAAATACTAAGTGAGGTCCTTGGTTATCTGTTTTATAATAGATGCTCAAAATATTACTGATACATCTTAAACCTGGAGAATTGGTGGGAACAGGTGAATATCCATTCCTTTGTTTTGATAAACATATGGAAAATGATATTTAAATGTACCTGCTTGGGACCTGGCTCACAGAGTTAAGAGATCTGACTTGTATTCCTCTCATAAGCTATTTGAAATTTCTGAAATACATGGAGCAGATTAATTCCTGGATTTATTAATGAAACGCTCATGAGCAAGATGTCTGGTACTGGTGTTTGTGTCTCTCCTTTAGCTCACAACTTTTTCTCTTCTGGGCAAGTATAATAGCATCTCTAATTTCCAGTTCAAATTCATTTGAGACCATCATTTACTAAACATTATTCTTGTACTCTTCATGCTTTCTAGAGAACTCAGGGGTTCATCCACCAAATGAACTTTGGCACCACTTACACTACAAGACGATACAGTGTAGTATGTCATTGCTTGAAGTACACCTTAATAAAAGCCACAGTTGAACATAATGCTCTTGAGCTATGGTTCACCACTTTGCAGCACCAAGACTCCTTGCAGAACAGCATGAGTACAAAGACTGGACATTTTCACTTTGAGGTTTCCATTGGTGGAGTTACTAAAAATGCTCTTTTCTAGCAAGCTATACTACAAAGCAGTCATTGTGTATTAAAGGTGTCAGGAGTTAAGGAGTGACTTTCTAAAAACACAATGAGCTTTCAAGCAAACATTGGGGGGTAAAAGGGTTCAGTTTAAGTGAAAAATGAAACATAATTTTAATTGCCTTGAGAACTGCAGCAGCATCTAGAGAATTGATGGTCATGTGAATTCTAGTGATTCTAGCCCTGCAGTGTTACAAGGACACAATGCACGTGGATTAAATAGGGAAGATAATGTGTAAAATATAGATGTATAACAGGTCTAGAAAATATAAGAAATCAGAAATTAACTTTTTTAAGTGTAAACATGTACATAACAGTAACAGTTCCACAGCTGAAAGTAAAGGTTAAAATCACCTCCTTAGGTGCAGAGAAAGAAAAGCAAATATTTTTTGCATACATTTTTGGATCCTGTGGGTTTCTCCTGTAACAGTTCCCTTGGAATTGCTTCTTTACTGATAGGAGGAACTAATCTTTATGTACAGGAGCAGTGCCTGAAGAAATCATTAGGACGAGGAATATTTCAGAAAGAGCGTGGGGAATACTTCAGGGAGAAAGGCATATCAGCAGAAAACCTGTTCTGAGGAACTTTATGGCATTTTTAATAATTTCCTGGCCTCGATTCTATGTGTTAGAAGACTATTATATATTGGCAACATGCATGCATCATGGTTTTGAAAGCTGGATTTTTCCCTGTTATATGGGGAGAGGGTTACTGATAGCTGTGCAAGAAATGTATTCTGTTTCTTACCATCTCTGCTACTGTAGTGCTTGGATTCTAGTTTTGTTTTTGTGGGGGCGATGAATGCTCAAATAGCACAGAAAGGTAGACCTTGTCAGTCCAGGGACATCTCTATGCAAGGCAGGGGCTCAGAGTTCTTGATGCTCATTCCCTTTGTTTTTGGGAGCAACTACTATCAGGGACTCCAGTTTGCAAAGCTACCAATGGGGTATCTTTTTTTTTTTTTTTTTTTTTTTCCTGCTGCAATCCTCAGCACCCCAGTGTGGGAACCAGCTATGGCCCTATGGCCCCAATGCCTTTTGGAGGCCTTACTGTGAGTAAGCTACCCCACACAGCTCACCACCCAGGTGCACTTCAGCATATACTTCTGCAACTTCAGAAACCCATGCTCTGGGTCCTCCACACTTTTAAGGCCAGGCAAGCTAAGAGGAAGAGGACTATACAGATTTTTTTTTTTTTTTTTTTTTTTTTTTTTTCCTTTCCTAATCAGTGAGGAAAACAAAATGGAAAGAGAAGAGAAGGTAGTCACATTTTTCTTGCTGGGGGGTTGCCTAAACCACACCACCATCAATAGTAGGCTTCATTTCAGCTCAGTCAGTGCTGAGAGCTGTAGCAGACAATGTCTCATCAATAGACCTCCAAGTCTCATGTGACCTACAGTGACAATAAAGAAGTGTTTATTTGATGTTTTGTGTTGAACTATATGATAGACAAGCTTTCATTTCTTATGATTTGTAGGAATATTCACAGTGGAGTTCTCAGTCTGACTGAGGTTGAGTTTTTATTGCCCAGACAGCAGCTCTGCCCTGCCTGTCTGCAGCTCATTTGTGCATTATGTTACATGTTTTTCTGGTGTGCGATTTTGTGCCTGGGTAGTAATGGACAGAGGAAATAACCAAGTTAATCCTAAAAGTGTTGGAATATATTGGAGAATTCTGGATAAACTATTGTGAGTCAAGTCTGGTTCAAAGTTATCCTTAGATTTAGCCTTTTCAGACAGAATTGAGTATGAACCTTCTTCATGATGAAATATCCTTGCAAAGATATACATCTGTGGTGGGTTGACTGTCTAGCTGACAAACACACCCTCAGTTTCTCTCTCACTCCCCCTGTCCTGTTGAGCAGAAAATAGAAATAATAATAATAATAAAAGCTCATAGGCTGAGAAAAAGACAGGGAGATCACTCAGTCACAGGCAAAACAGACTTGACTTTAATTAATGGGAAAATATTAGTTAATGGGGAAAATTAATTTATTGCCAGTTAAATTAGAATTGGATAGTGAGAAACAGATAAAAACAAAAACGTCTTCCCTCTACCCCACCCCTTCCTCCCAGGCTCAACCTCACTCCTTCATTCCCCACTCTTCTACCTCCTCCCCCTTTCAAGCATTGTAGGTGTTAGGGGGTTCTGTTTGATCCATAACAACTCCTCTCTGCTGCTTCTTCCTCTTAATAACACTTTATCCCTGCTCCAGCATGTGTTCTTCTCATGGGCTTCAGTCCTTCAGGATAATCTTGTTCCAGCATGAACTCTCCACGGGCCACAGTTCCTTCAGCATATATCCATCACTCTAGAATGGGGTCTTCAATGGGATGCAATGTGAATATCTATCTGTTCTAGTGTGATCTTTCCAAGGGCTACAGAGGAAGCTCTGCTGCAGTACCTTGACCACCTCTTCCCACTCCTTCTCTCACCTTGGTCCTCATGGAGTTGTTTCTCAGACTGTTTTGTTCCATCTGTGTGTTGTTTTCTGCCCATCCTTTTCCTCGAGACACAACCAGCTTAGCTGATGGGCTTAGCTGTAGTAGGTTGATTGTGGAGCTGGCTGTGGCCCTCACAGGGCAGCCCATAACCTCTTCTGGCACCTGGGAGTTGCTGTCTTTTGTAAAAGCATACTGTGTCTGGTTGCAATGGAAGTTAATTTTCTCCATAGCAGCCTGTATGGTGCTTTACTTATGAAATTATCTCAACCTATGAGTTTTCAGCATTTGTTCTTTGATTCTTTCCCCCATCCCACTAGAGGGATGGGGTTGGAATTGAGTGACTGACTGGTTGGGGGCTTAGCTGTCAGCCAGGGTGAACCCACCGCAAACAGAATTTTGCCAAATGGTGGCCCCAGAAAGACAGTAGCTCCCAGCTTCTGCTGAGTTAGGAACCTCTGCTTTGTGTATAGATAATATACTTGTCACAGCTCAAGGCAGCTTGTGTCACAGATCAGGAGCTCCACAGCAGAAGGAACCTCTCATTACAGCGGAGGGGGAGAGAAACTGTCTTGAGATGAAACCTCACTAAAAAGGTTTTAAAACAAATTTTAAAAATGAATAGGAATAAATTGCTAAGGCCAGATGTCATTCACCCATGAATATGAAACTGTTGAACTGCTAACTGTGGCTTGCAATATATTCTTTGTATCATCCTCAGTACCCATGGAAAGAAAACTGGCAAGTATGACAAAAACTTCAAAGCAATCCTGGTTAATATAAAAATCAGATTTCCATGAGAATAAACCTGTTAGGAGCTATGAAATAAAGAGAATTAATTAGCAGACACATGAATAAATATGAAGCAGCAAAATAAAGTCAATATTTTGGTTTTTTTGTGAAAGGAAGCCAATTCTTCCCGTATGTGGCATATACAGGTGATGTCATTTATCTAGTTACATAAAAAAGCACTGAAGACAGAGCTTCCTGAAAAAAAACCCAGAACTTATCATTAGGAGGTGTCTTTGTTGGCTGATTAATTAAGAGGTTAGGATTTAGAATGTAAATTCATTACCAGAGGCTCCATATCCCATGTTTGGGACTTATAGGGCTTAATACACAAGCATATTTTGAACTTGGAGAAAGGGATGAATTGTGAAGTTAGAGGTGATCATACCAAGCTGTCTGCAAAGACACATTCTGTTCAGAGCAATTAAATAATACACTGGCAGGAAACAGTGTCAATACGTGCATGCTAAGTAGTAGGTAGTCCCGGTTTCACGTATGTTTCTTTATATGTATGCATATGTGCATACATTTGCAGGCCTGATGAACTCAAAATAAGCTACTATGCAGGAGTGACTTTAGGTTAGTATGAAACTCTTAAAGTTTTCTGAAGAGTCACAAAAGCCCCAGGTTACACCACTACATATATTTCTAGTATTCTAAGAGTTTAGTGTATACTATGTGTATGCTATTTCACTGTCCTGGTTTGAGTGAAAACAGAACTAATTCTGTTCAGTGATTTTACTTCTCAGTTCAGTTCTTCTAACTAACTGCATTGTCTGAAGTTAGCAGCCTGTTTGCACAGGCAACGTCTGCTTCTAGCAGTGATAACATTTGATGTTTTGAGTTAGTACCAAGGATTGGTGTGCAGACCAAGGCTACTGCTGGATTTTGTGTACCACATTGGGGGGTGCAGAAAGTAAAAGGCCGCACCTGCAGGGACAAGCGGACAGGACAGGTGACCCTAAACTGACCAACAAGGCATTCCATCCCATATACAACATACTGGGAATAAAGCTGAGGGATCATGAGTGTCTCACCCCTCTTTTTGTCCTCTTGGCCTGCTTTGGCAGCTTGGCTTGGCTTGGCTTGGGTCCTCTTCCTGTTTTTTCCTCATCCAGGGAGGACTCTGACCATTCTGCCTTCAATCCCGATCTGTGTGTTCCTGAATCTGGTACCAGAGTCCAGCTCCTGAACACAGCTCCACAGAGCACTGCTGCAGGACCCAGTCTGCTCCACAGCATTGGTGGTGACGGTGATGTAATTGCCATTGAGGTGGGGGTTGGGTTTGATATTGGTTTTGTATATATATGTATATACTTTATTATTATTATTTACATTTTCATTGAAGTTGTTCTAGTTTCCTTTTCTAATCGCTCAGTCTCTCTCCCTTACACCCTTTCTCTTCCCCTTTGGGGAGGGAGGGGACTTAACAGAGAGCATCTGTTAGATCTAAGGGGCTGCCCCAACCCTAAACCGTGACATGCACTTAGCCCATCTCAGAAAGTGATCATTAGAGCTCAAAACAGAATATGAAGAATGTTTTATGGTTTTATGGTAATATGGGTTCCACATGAGAAAAGATTAAAAAGACTAGGATTCTCTGTCATGGAAACAAAGTGACTGAGGTGGAGATATGGCCTAAAAAGTCATTAATCAGTGTGAGAAAAAGGGTACAGGTAACAATATCTAGTTGTTAAACAAGTGGGGGACAGCTGTTGAAATTATTGGAAAATAAGATTAAAGCAAATGAAAATGCTTTTTACTAAGTTTAAATTGTGGCGAACATTGCCACACTTCTATGGATGTTTGCATACAAATGAGTTCAAAAAGGACAGGGGCACTGATGAGTGTTAAACTTTGGGCTTCTGCATCTACCTATTGTCTTAGAGAATTTGCATGTAACAGTCTGCTAGATCTGAGTAAATGTATTAGCATAAGGATCATGAGAATCAGTTTAAAGCTGTCTTACCTAACATTTCTTCCTAGTCTGTCATTTTACAGTCCTTGGTATGATGAAGAAATTTAGCCATTTCAATTCAATTAGTTCTTTCTATTTAACTTTTATTTCTATTATTTTAGAGCATATAAATGCAAATGCAATGCACACACAGAGGAACCCCTCCTAAGTTCATGCCAAATTTAGTGCAGCTGGGGAGGGAAAGGAAGAAATAAGATTTGAAGTATTTTTTGTTTAAACTTGTTCTGATATAAATATCTAATTCTTACTAATTTTTAATCTATTTTTATTCAAATTAATTGTTTAAATGTTTAAAAACAATTTACTGGATTAACTAAAACAGTCGTTTCCAGTAAAACAATAATTCATCCTGAAAACAGAAGAAAATGAGTACTACAAAAAATAACATGCTCTTGGTATTTACAGAATGTTAGATCAGCAGAAAGGTTGATAATGAGTAATAAAACTCAGATGGTTGTAGGCTAAATTTGTCGTGTCTACATGTGTCTCCAGATTGGTGATTGGGAGCTTGGAGATAGGGAAAAGCACATTTTGTCATTTCCTTTAGCTGTAACCATCTCTATGAGAAAAGGAAGGTTTGTCCTGAAACATTTTGTCATAGTGTGTATGTAATTCTAATGGTACCAAATATTAATATTATATATGTAACATACAATAATCTACTACAGCATTTTTTTTTTAATTTTTTTTTTTTTTTTACTTTCTTTGGGGTTTGTTTTGGTTTGGTTTTTTTAAGTAATTTGCTTTGCTTAATGGTACATATATATATATAAAAATCTTGGGAGGAAAAGTGGGAAGGAAAAGGCTGAGTATTTCTAAAATAATATAGAAAATGACAAGATTTCTCACATATGTGAAGGGATAAAGGGCAAGACTTGCTAAAGTAACCTAAAGAGGATCTCCTTAGGCTATAATTAGGCATTTGTCTACTTTGCTGTGGTGCCGGACACCTACAAGAAATTATGTTGAGAAGCTTCTTGCTCAGCACTCATCAAAGCCAAATAGTGCCTGAATGTGGCCTTTCAGAACCCAGCTTGAGACAGCTGTACTTAAGATTCATGTCATAAATGCAGTACCCCTTGTAAGAAGTTTCCAGCAACATTTCATTCCGTGGTGTCTCAGGATTTCAAGTTGAAAAAAATAAAGTATATTTTGAAACTTCTGAAAATTAGAGGTTTACTTTTTCTGAAAAATCTCATTTGTAAAATTGTCATGTCCTCTTCCTTTCTCTTTCTGCCTTAGAAACACATCTCAACCTTTAAAGGACAAATGTCTCTACCTTGTGAAAATGCACTTTCAATGTTGCTTTTCAAAGTTCAGCTCAAGTGATGCTGCCAAGATATATCCTTCTGCAGAAAATAATTCACAGATTCCAGCTCACTGGGAATACAAAATCTTTGTCTTATTCCAGTGTAACTGCAGCAATATTTTCCTGGACTGAGGATTAAGTTTGCCGAAGTAAAAAAAAATGCCAGTCTATCTGATCTTTTTCAACAGTATTGCCAGATGTAAAGATGATTCATCAATCTTCCTTCTCTAATAGTATCTATCTCAAGTGGGCAGTAAAGAATGACCAAACTGACTATCAGATGGGAAAGAGCAGAAGTTGGAACAGTATTTTCCTTGCTCACTTTGTACTTGACTGTGTGTCCATGCGTTCATGCCTAGAGTTGCAGGGGTTGCTCAAGCATTTAATTACTTGAATCCCAATGAGCTGAAACTGCTTGGTTCAGAAGATAGCATAATAAAAGTATTCTCCTGAGGTGGCTATATAATTTTTTAAGCTTTACTGACGAGCTAGAAATAGTCACAGATTTTAAGTGTTGCCACTGATTATATTCAAAAACCATGGAATACATGAGCCTACATTTTCTGCTACCCCCATGTTTCTCCAGGAAGAGCAAAAGAAGGGAGTGTGGGCTTTCCAGGGAGCTGCTTAATTATCTGGCTGACTACACACCAGCTTTGGCCTTGTCATAGCCACTGTTATAAACTGCACTGGTTGATAAGGTCCTAAAGGGGGACAATCTGGGACTAAGACCTCCCATTCCTGTAGCACTGCGTAACTAGGTCACGAAATGGGAAGACTGGCTTCACGTTAGCTTGCATCGTTCAATGCCTGAAGTAGACTATAGGTGTCTTGCCAATATCCAGGTGGCAATAAGGATCTGAGTAGCCAAGAGACTCAGAGAAGAGGGAAATGTAAAAATAGTATACATTTGGACTGTGTATTTCTCATATATTTGAGGAAAATGGATGTCTTCCATCTTATGAATGGTGTCACTGGGGTGTCTGGTATCCAACTAAGTATGAAGATTCTGTAATAGTAAGCGACATAATTCTTTCTTGACTTTGCTACTTCACAGTGGGGTTTTTTTGTTGGGTTTTTGGGGGTTTTTTTTCAGTTCTTTATTTCTTTTATTTTGAAACTAGTTCTTCCCCATATAGTTTGCACGAGAAGGGTGAAGGTTTTCATAAGTATAAGAGTAGTTAGAAAGTAGAAGAAGAAAAATTTCATGGACTTTGGATACAAATCCAACCAGAGAAAAGTACCACCAAAGAAATACACATAGTCAATGACTCATGTAAAATACAGCTTGACATTTGAGCATTCAAGATGATTCATGGGATGTGGATTAAACAGCTCCCAAATTTCTGTCTTTTTAAAGAGAAAACTGTCAAGTTGGGAATAGAATATATAATTTATTTTTATTTCAGGGTATAAATAGTATTTTTTTATTTTCAGTATGCAATAGATGAGTACCTTCCAGTGCACATTTGTACGTAGCCAAATAGAAGAGCGCATTCTTGGGCCAAACAAGAGCAGAGATAGAGTTAGTCCCTGATTTTTCTCCAAAGTGATTTATACTGATATGTTAAATGGCATAAATTTGTATTTTTTGCACTAGTTTAAGTAATGAAAGGTCATACTGTTGGAATTCATATGTTCTGACTTAGGTAAGTAGAATGGGAATAAGAATTCTCCCCTTACATATGAATAATTTTCTCCAGGCTTCTAATTAACTATATGCTATGGGCTATATAAATATGACCCTTTTATCAGCTGATAGATCATCTGAGCTACAAGCCTTATTTATAGCCAGAATTCTTTCACTTTAAATGTTCATTTTCTGTCATTACATGCTGCTTAAGACAAAGTATGTTCTCATTGTGTTTGCACCTAAAAAGGAGGTGCATGATAATCAATGCTCAGTTTGAAGAGAAGTAAAAAGTAACAAAATAAACTCTTAATTTTCCTCATATTGCTTTCATTTCTCCTGGGGAGGAAGGGTGGGGAGGAGGTGGGGAGGGAATCGTTGCAGATTTGGGTGATACTTAATCACATATCATAATAAATATCATAATCACACAGTGATGTACTCTTAATTAATGAGATTAATTATGTCTGACCCATGTGGGAGGAGCTGTTACTACCTCTCTCCTTTTTCTGTTTCTTGAATTGTTTAATTCTAATCAGGATAGGATCAAGTAGAAACCAGAGGTTCCCCTTTGCGTCCATTAACAAACTGGACATCTCTCTGTATGTTTAGTCAGCTCTACTGAAGGCTGAAACAGAGCTGCCATTGAATGCTCACATATCAGTACCCTCAGAAGCACTGACTGCTGTGTGCAGTTTTTACAGGAACTACCTATTCTGGGTACCATTACTCCAGGAAGTCACCTATTTCTCCTAAGTCTCAGATTGGTCGCACCTGTCTCTCATCTTTTCCATCAGCTTTGAATACAAATGTCTCAAGGAAGTACTAAAAAGTGAGATTATACCTCTCATCCTTTGAATTGATTATTAAAAGCTGTATGGTTATTCACTCATTTTCTAGAGAAGATATATGGA
>JANHGN010026407.1:0-30281 GCA_024605025.1 Megaceryle maxima
TGGGCCCCCTGCTCTGGGTGACCCTGCTGGGTGGAGCAGGGGGGTGGCACCAGAGCATCTCCAGAGGTCCCTTCCAATCCCTACCCTTCTGTGATCAGCATTGCATACTTCTTGGTTTCTGAATCCTTGGTTTACATAAATAACCAGAACTACTTCCTCTCCAAATCTCCAGAGAGGGATGTTCTGAAGAAGATAGTACTTGGGGAAGGCCACAGAAACAGCCTAGCAACTCTAAATATGTTTTAGCTGAAGGAACAGAAGACTGGAATTATTGAAGAGAAGGAACAAAAGCCTTTGGAATTATTGAAGAGAAGGAACAAAAGACTTTGGGATTATTGAAAGGAATGAACAAACCCAATCTCAAATGGTACAGTATGGAAAGTGAAACAAGGTTCTCACTGGTGATGAAAAGTTAGTAGAGAGACTTCGTAAGGGCAGTGATTATGTTGCCATCACACCAACAGAAAACCCTGGAATCAGTCATGTCCTTAAAGCAAATCTTGAGACGAATTTGTGACAGTGCCCAGAGTAACTGCACATATTCTCCTGGAAAGGAAGACATAGAGAGGGACGTTCTTTACCTATATGCCCCTGCACCTCCTTTTCTTCCTATACAGGACAGGAACCACAAATTCCAAGAGGTGAAGCAGCCAGCAATGATTTGCTGCACAAGGAGCTTATAGACTTTCCCCACTCTGCCTCAATTCACAGACACCCTTTGTAGAAACCTTCATCTACGTTCATATTTGGAGAAAACTGGTTTTTACAACTTGTCTCCTAAGGTAACATTCTGCCCAGCTTTCCCATCATGAGTTAAGTCAACAGGTACTGACAAGTCACATTAAATAGTAGGTGAAAACACCTTGCACAACACTATAAATGATCTTCCTGAGAAGATAATTTGCTTCTATAGCAATATGTGCATAATGTGCTTCTTTCACTAGATCTCAGGAAAGACACTTCCTCTCCTGAAGCACTACACCAGTGAGAGTCAACGTAGTAACTTCTTTGCACCTACTGCACTCCTACAAAGAACGGCCCCAAATCCCATTGTTCTTCTCCTAATTTAAGTATATCAATATAAACCACAGTCATAGTGGTTCTTGACTTTTCATTTTGAGAAAAATACTGGAAGCATCACCTGAAAATTTGCCAGGTTCTTTTAGCTTCCAGTCATGTGCTCAACACAACATTTCTCTGATCTACTAAGTGGCCCTCCCTCTTTGGTTTTGGATGACTCTTTTGGTGGAATGGGCCACCAATGGCTTGCATGGCCATCTAGGAGAGATTTCCCCAGCTTTGTAGAAGACCATTACACTTTTTCCTTCACTACTGATAATTCCTTGACTGATATAAGGCTGCTTTTTGCTCTTTCAGAGCTGCACCACAGCATTGGCTTGTAGACGTGGTAGCTCTCCCATGGCTTTTCATCCCCTTGCTGCTTGTAGATGATTATCAGACAGTAGCATTGTCCCTTTCAAGACGTCATTAATGAAAACACCACTCAGGATTTTATTCCAGAATTTGGAAATTCAGTGTTCTTTCTCAGCCTTTGAATTCCCCTGTGATCCCAGCCAGATCATGTCGACAGAGAAAAACTCAGTGCCTGTGTACATGTACAGTAGACACTCTAAATGAACAAGAACAAGTTATCTTAAGTCAGGTTGGGCTCATATGGCTCTAGATTTAACTCTTTCAGGTAACCCAGGCATTGGAAACAGTACAACTACATGCCATCTTCCCAGGCTAATATATTCAGTATGGTAGCACTGCAACAATATATATTTTTACAAAGGTATTTTCATATTTACTTACAATAAAGGGTGCTCAGGCAATTTATACACAATACAGAATGTGAAAATGGTATAAAAAAGTACTTTTATTTTGAACACCTTCCTTTGCTCTGCTTGTGACTGAGCAACAACAGAAGCAGAATTGCCTGAAAATGAGGGATGGGAAAATGTGATGACAAAATACAAAGTATTTTTACCTTCTCTTTACTTCATTATATTGCAGGTAGATTATTTCCTTTAAGGAACTAACCATTTTTTATCATCTCCAGATTTAAGGATTATGCTTTCAGATGTGTGACCGTGTTTACACTACAACATTACACACTCATCTAGTTCAACAACTTGTGACTGAGGCAGAATTAATCTTTTAACTTTGATTTAAGGACTTTTGAGTGACCAAATCAGTTGTTTGTTTGTTTGTTTGTTCACGTAGTGAATAAAACTCTCCAGTGTCAAAAAGCTTCTCTCTGGTGGTAGAGATATAGAAAGTGCTCCATGGCACGTCTCAGTCTCAGAAAATGGTGATGTGTGAGCAACAGAATAGTTCAGATACAAGGAATGAATTCATACACTTGGCTTTAGCTGTCTAAAAGTGCATAATCTAATCTTATTTATTTTTCTCTATAATCATTTGAGAAAGTGGACAGCATAAACTACATCTAGAGATGGTTATCTCGCTCCCATTGACAAGAGAACTTAGACTAGATGCTTAACTTCATAAAGCTAAGCAAGATGAAACCTTTTTGGTGAGTCCTGCAGTGTTGGGGTTGATAAAGTTCTTCTTCTAGTCTTTGCTGGAGGCAGCAAGAAAGTAAGATTTAAAGAAAACTGAAGCACTTGAGATCTGTTCAGATTTTCTCTGTATTCCTCCAATCTTTTATGGTGATGAACTTACCTTTCCATTTTTTTCTTTCAGAAGTGAAATAACAGAGTTCTTTAAGGAATGCACTTCCAGCTCGTATCACCTCCTTTTATTTGTTTGGGGATTTTTTTGTGGGTTTTGGGGTTTTTTGGGTGGTTTTTTGTTTGGTTTTTTTTTTTTTTTAATGATTAAAGGAAATTCCAGAAAACTTCTGAAGAAGCAATTGACCTATAGAATCAAGCAACTAAAATAAATGCTTGCAGAATGACTCTTTTACAGTTATCTCTTCCAATTACCGATGTGCATTCACCTTTAGTGGGGAATCTACGTGGTTCTTTATTCTCCTTAAGGGAGGCAGAATATTAAGATCATGGTGAAGTTATCCAACCAACCTCAACTGAGAATTGGCATCTTGCACACTTAGAGTTGTCTTACAAAATCCTAGACAGCCACTCCCTCCGAGAGAACAATTTAGTCACTCTTTTTTTGAGGGAAACGAGGGGGAGCAAAGCAGGGCCATGTAATTTATTCTGTCAATTAGGAAGCATTATCAAGATTAAAAGGGAGGATCTATATTTTGTAGCTGGACTGGTCCTTGCACAACTTGTACCTAGCACCAGCTGGGTTACCTAATGGCCTTGTTTCACCTGAAGTGGATGGATCTGCATTTCATCACAACTCATCCTTTCTTTTAGGATTTTCTTCCTCGCTAAGGTGAAAGAAGCAATTAATAGAAGCTCTTACATTAGCCAAACCAAGGCAACAACAATTCGAATCATTCAGGCAAATCACTCTTGCTTACCAGGCAGAATTTGTCAGGGTAACAGAGACTTTGACTTGCGATTGCATTTGGAAATGTAAATTTGGGTAGATGGCATAGGTATAAGATACACACCAACTTACCTCACCTCCTCAGGCCCCTAAGTGCAGCTAGCTCTGGAAGTTACATGGATTTATTAACTGTGATTCCAGCGTTGTAAACCAAGGCTGCAATTCAAACAATCAATGCCATGTAAAGCACAGACAAGTCACCCCCATCTGTGCTTTTACAATAATCAGTGCAATAACCAATATCTGTTGAAAGCTTCTTCCACATTGATAAGAACCATACAAATAATGATATCATTAGAATTCCTTTCTAGAAGAAGTGCAGTGTCCAACATACAAAGAACAGATGGTATAATTCAATAAACCAGTATTAGTGGTGTTAAGCAGTTGAGCACAGAGAAGTTGAGGTTCCATCACAGTGCTTCCTTTAAGAGGGTTATTATATTAGAAACAACTTCATATAAGAGCAGGAAATGATCATGTGTGGTTGCTCACACCCAGGAACTAAACAAACTGTTGCATGTTGTTCAGTTAAGGTCAAGTTTTCTGTGTCCTGCTAATTGAAGTTATTTAGTTTTTAAACAGAACTTTTATTTGTCTTCTCCAAAAATGTTTAAAGACTCTATAAGGTTACAATTATTATTTTTATTTATAAATATAATCGAGGGTAGTGAAATCATTTTCAACCTCTTTCTTTTTGTTCTACATATTTCAGACTAAGGAGATTTTGTGTTTACTCATCTGGCACCATCTTCAGCCAGTGCCATCCATTTCCTCCCTCCCTTTCTGTTCTATCCCCTTTCTTTCCCCCTTTTCCAAGCCTAATTATCTTCATCGCTTTTTGAGAGGCCTGAAAAGCCCAAGGATGAGGTAGACCAAGGGTACCAACCAGATAGAGGGAAATAAATAGTCTTGGGATTACTACCTCCGGAGGACTGAGGCTTGATGGGGCTCTTGAGCATCCTGCCATAGGTAGAGATGTCTCTACTTGTGTAGGGAGGTTGGACCAGATGACCTCTAGAGGTTCCTTCCAGCTTAAAACATTTTATGATTCTATGACTGCATGGTCCCTAAGGTTTGGGGGCAATTTTTAATCCTCAATGCATAGTCCAGGAGAGCCAGATAATCCCTGCAGTCCAGAGAAACCAGGGAAAGCACCTTTGGACCAGACGACAAGAGGACTTAGAGCTTGCTCACAAACAGGGTATTACGTTCTGAGAGGTCCAGGACAGGTACCATGTGTCAGGGAAGTCTGTATCTCTATCCATGTGAACACCATGAAGAGCACTTCAGAGCCAGAGTTTGGAGACACACTGCAGGAAATATCCAGGCGTGCAGTGATTTCCTTCTGCAGCCTTGTCTGCATGAAGAACACCCCAGCTGCACAGACCCAAATGAGAGTGCTATCAAGACCCAGAAACCCTTGATCAGAATGGTTGGATGCTCCCCACCTAGACCTTGGATGGCCCTCCCTAGACCTTAAATGCCCAGTTGGACATGGGACCTTAGGACACAGGTTGATGTGTAAAGATAGATGGAGTCTACAAGAAGCTGAAACCTGACAGTGACCCAGTCATCAGTGTATTCTCTAGAAGTTAAAAAAGTCTTGTCTTCTGAATTAATGTGAATGAAAATCCTGACACTGAGTGTGTAACTGCTGTGGTCCTCAGCAGGGTGAAATGCTGAGGTGATTTCCCTCAGTTTGGGGACCTATTTGAACCATCACAGTTGCAAAAATGTGTCCTGCAAAAGCATCAGAGCTTGTAGAACAACATATACCATAAATACCGTGTGTTCGACCTCTCCTAATGGCTCCTAGTCTTCGATGAGACAGAGGCCTCTGGGCTGTGCTTGTGGGATACTTCTGAAAACCCAAGTCAAGTACTAATTGTTTAGTCTTAGCCTTGGGCAGCTTCTAGGTCCTTATATACTGATGTCTCATAGATTATAAACCTAAGAAGGTGGTGATGCCAGACAGACAAACCACCCCACGATATATCTGCTGGCCCAATGCTACAAGCTCTGTCTTTTGGCCATGAAACATAATGCTCAACAGCAGCTGGGATTAGTTAGACCTGGGAGATGTGGATCTCAAAATCTGACCTTCTATTAAAGCAGGATCTCCCAGTGTCCTGGGACAAAAGGCTGAGGGCAACATAATGAAATTAATTTGAAGCTAAAGGGATTATATCAGGGACATAATGCAATTTAATTTCCCTTTGTAAGAGGCATCCGAGGGCTTTGTGAGCTGCAGATGAGGAAAAGGAAGGAGCTTCATTAGCCTTGGCTGTTGGAGTCAGTCCCAACCACTACTCATGTGCCACAGGGTACTACCCAGAGCAAGCAAAGGCTATCCAAACCATGACACCACATCCCCTCTCTCCACAAGCTGCCCCTAGACACAACTTAACCAGGAGAGAGCTAAAAAACTATTTCCAGTGCCTTGATATTTATCTCAAGACATCAACCTATGTTGTTTTCTTTTGGGATGCATTGTCAGTGGTGGTACCAGCACATGCTATTGTGAGCCCCTGGGTATTTCAATAACAATTCTGTTCCCAGCAGTCACAAAAGTTAAAAAATAAAATAAAATTAATCCTGCATTTATGGAGTGGAGAAAAGAAGGGGGAAAGTTGCCTTATTCTTCCTTGGAAAAGCTTGAGGCTTTGACTTCTCTGCATAAAAGGAACTAAGAAATTGGTGAGTGGTGGGAGAAGGTTTTCTTGGGTCAGGGGTAGGAGCAGAGGAAAGAATGCATTTCCTTTTAAGGTCTTGAAGGTCTTATGAAAAGTCTTATTAATGTCTTATTAAAGGTCTTATTAAAATATCGTTGCTATTTGTAGGCTTAAGAAAAAAAACCCTCTACACTCTTAGTTTAACTCTGTAACTTCAATTTTGAGGTTGACAATCTGATGTTAGATGTATTCTAGAGAAGGTCCATTTGTCCTGTGTAAGGAAATGGGATCTGCTTTTGACAGGAGCATCCCTGGATTTCCATAACATTCCTGAGCCAGCTTGAAACAGGTTAAGAACTTACAATTTTACCACATCAGCCCATAAAGCAAACACCTGCTAGAGTCTCTGGGTGGTTGCCAATAGTTTTCCACAGTTGAAAGCTTCGTTTTCCAAGACAAGGAGATTTTTGAAGTGCCCACCTGATTCTCAGCTCACCTTTCCTCCCAGCCAACAACTTTTGAGCACACTGGGACCTCTACATCATTTCAGATTTGATGAAAATATGGCAAGAGTAAGTTCCTTCGAGTTTGTGTAAACTGACAGCTGGTTTTCAAGGCTCATTCTAATGTCTCCCCTCTTCTGAAGATGCTGTTGCTTGTCTAAGAGGCCATGTAAGTTACTCCATTTCTTGGAGAAGAGTTTCTGGACAAGTCCTGTGCAGAAGGGAACTCAAGGAATTTGACCTGTCATCCAGACCCTGAATCTCTCCTGCTCTGAAAATGAGGCACCATAAACTGATAGCAAAGAACATCTTCTGTGGTCACCAGAATCGTTTCCTCAAAGTTGACATGTGTTCTCCTGGACACCAGCAAACTCCTTACGGTATCCAAAGCCACATCAACCAAGAAGGTGCTAGAGAAACATGCCTGTTGCTTGCTCCTTTTTCCACATCGTGTTGAAAAGCAACACTAATTGCATCTGAGGTGAGACCTCTGAACCACCTTGTTTAGGCTTGCAGGCAAGTAAGATACGTGGGCAGGTGTCTGCCAAGCTCTTGGGTTTACGAGCAAACCCCTGTGATCTGGTGGAAAAACACATGAGTAAAATTCAAAGAAAAAGATGCAGAGCAGCCAGGACACAGAGGGGAAAGAAAAACTGCAGTGAGGCACTGTTAGGGACTTCACGCCGTGAATTGCCATGTGGACAACCATCCTTCTTGTAGTCCTGCTGGGGTGGCTGCTCTAAATATCCAGTTTTTTGGCTTAAAGTTGTAAATGTTAAGTCCCCCATGGTCCTGGCTTTCAAATATGCTGTTATTACAAATTAACCTGTGAACTATGTCAATGTTTTCACCTCATCTTTTCTCTTTTTTATGAGCTCCTAACAAACTGGTATTTTCAAGTGGCCACAGCCAGCATGACACCCAGCCTGTGGTCTACCCACTCATCGTTGTGGGACTTGTAACTCCTCCATTCTCCTGGGGAAAAAGATCTTGTGATGTTTTTAATCAAATGCTCTTAGCAAAATTCTGAAAGAATGATTTTTAATTTTTTAGTTTTGTTTTTTCTTATGGCTTTCAGACAACCATGCTTTCTAAACAAGAAGTACAGAATTTGGCTTTCCGTGCTCCCCATTTTCTCAGGCTGGGACTCAGAGGCTGAGATTTTTTCTCTTGTTGATTTATATGAGTTTTTTACAGCTACAGACTGCAAAGCTCCTTACTTCCTAAAAAAACCCCTGATAATAATGTGTAACTGAGAAGTGAATTTTAAACATCTGATGTGGCTTTTAGTTTTTATGGTGCAGGGGGTCGGTTACTGCTGAAAGGATCAGGATTGTTGGTTGGTGAATAAATCCACCAGTCTCAAAGGATGTTGTTCCAGTCCTCCCTGGGCACAAGGCTTTCCATAAAACTGCCAGGGGACAAGGTTCCATTTCAACCATGGGAGGGGGCAGCTTAAGGAGAAAAGCCCTTAAACGTTTCCAGAGCCTTTCCCTGAAATTTCCCCTCCAAGTCCTTCTATTTCAGCAGTATTTTTGGTGGGGTTTTTTTGGCTTCCTGGCTCTTTCTCAACCAGTACAGCCCATCTCTAGGCGTAACAGCAGAATGGTACCACAAGGAGGCAAACTTGGATTATTTTTCCTAAACCTTTCCTATTTTTCTCCTTCAGTGAGGCTGTACCTCCAAACTATTTGGATTGCAAATGAATGTCCTCCCGTGGAAATCATGCCAGGATCTCCCACTTCTTCTAGCAGTTCAGTAAGAGGTCAGGGCACCAAGCCTGTCAGGCTTCAGGGAGCATCTGAACGATGCTTTCATGTGGTTTAGTTTCAGGTAGTCCTGTGAGGAGCTAGGAGTTGGACTCAGTGATCCTTATGGGTCCCTTCCGACTCAAGATATTCTGTGATTCCAGGTGATATAAGCAAGACAAAAAGTCAGTTCAGAAGTCTGCAGATGTTCTGGGAAGTTTCTTTGGCTAGTCACAGAAGACCTAGATGGCACCTGGTGTGCAACGTATAGCTGCAGTCTAAGAGAGGTCTGTCAGGATGCAGCCAAGGTGGGCAGCTCACCACAAGATGGAGAGTGGGGTGGCCATAGAGCAGCAGGGCCATGTCAGCCAGGACCTGTCTCACAGTACCCAAGGGGTGAGCAGGGCTGGCCTGGGATGGCATCCAGGTTCAACCAAGTCCCAAAAGCCAGGAGAAACCTTGTGGTGATGAAGCAAGTCCACAGGTCAGGGTCAGTGGGGTCCATGGCCAGGCCTAGTCGAGCTCAGGGAGGGACTGAAGACCCAAAGCTGAGCTTATGTGGAGACCCTGGCCAGGGTGTGGGTCCCAGGTGAGGCTGGTTAGGGCCATTAAGACCTGTTAATGTACTCAAGGCCCTGACACAGTCCACCTTTTCTTAGAAGAAGAATAGAGAGGGAGATGCAGTTTATGATTAAGAGGTTATGAGATTGTTGCCATCCTTGGAACCATTCCAGGTGAGGTTGGATGAAGCTTCGAGCAACCTGCTCTAGTTAAAGATCCTGTTTCTTGCAGGAAGGTTGGACTAGATGACCTTGGAAGGTCCCTTCCAACCCAGCTCAGTCTGTGATTCTGTGATGGACAGCTAAACAACTGACTCAAAGCTGTGTCTCCTCACTTTTCAGCACACTACCCTTCCATGTTGAAAGAAGTTCTTTACTGTCACTGTGAAAGAAAACTGAGTCAGAGAAAGACCAGATGAGTGCAGAATATCACAGGCAACCCATTAAATATCTGATCCAATGACCAAGATTTGCTCTAATGAAAAAAACCATAATCAGTTCTGATGAGTGCACCAGTGTATACCCCTCAGGAGGCAAGGATGCTTCAAAGCACCTATATGTTCTTTGTGGTAGGCCTATGCTACTAAAATATATTCAAGTTAAATGATGTGCACATTACTCTTGATCACATTGATCTTTGGAGGTCCCTGCCAACTCCTAACATTCTATGATTCTGTGATACTCTGACCTTCTCAACCCCTCCAGCTCTTGTGGCTTTCCAGCCTCCCTCTCATTAGTTATCCCAATATCAATCAATTATGAATTCAGATGTTTCTCCCTAGTGAGTGAAGAAAGACACGATAGTTTCCTCTACATCTGGATCTAGTCAATCACTCCTTTGAAAGCACTTTGTAAATAAATGAAAAAGAAGCTTTGCTTTGACCTCAAGTCATAAGGGGAACTGCTGACTCCTCAACAGAGGTAAAATGCACCCAGTAGCTAAGAAATGCACTCCAAAATAAGGTAATTTCATATTCTAAACTATGTCTTCATAGTGTCTGGAAAGAGTCTCCTCAAAAAAGGGCCTGAGAATTTACACCTCAAAATCTAAGAGAGAAGCAATCTGTCTCCCAGCTCTTATCTCTGCAAAGAAAAGGAGATTGCACAGACAACCTTGGGGAAATTATTTAGCACCCCGCCCTCTTCTCTCTAACTCAAGATTGCCTTTTTGGGGGGATTTAGAAAATGTAGAATCCTGGCAGGTATTTCATCTTCATTTTGACGTGTTTGCCACTGGAGGGAGCACATCGCCACGGCTACTATTTGGCTTTAGGAAGAACATGAGCGAGACAGCACCTGGGTTTTGCTCCCAGTTCCAGATGAGGTTGATGCTAAAACGATTGGGCATTGACATAAAGGACAAGTTCAACTTGGAGATGAGTTCGGTGGGGAGTGAGTCCAAGCTATAGAGCAACGTAAACAGGAAGATCCAGCTGCCAGTAAATAGCAGGAGGTCTTGCCATCTTCTCCTAGCAGTCCCACCATGCAAGGACTTGTTAAGGCTAATGAGGAATTTTGGGGGGGGGCTCGGTGCTGGGCTTATCAGGTGCCAGCTCAGCAGCTAGCACCAAAATCATTTTCATCAGCATCAATATCACAATGAAAAGTTGTGAAAGGGTGCTGGAATGGATTCAGAGAAAGCAGATGGTAGAAGTACCACATGGTAGGCTGAGACACCACCTTGCCCTGTCCCCAGGGTAGCTCTACCAGTAGGAAACATGTGAAGAGTCTTTTTTTTTTCATAAAGTCAAGAGGAATTACATCACTGTCAGCAGATTTAGATGCCATAGCAAGAAGAACACAAAACACACCCTGGCTCATGAAACTAAACAGTGACAACACACTCAGGGAAGACAATAAAAGAGTCTGCATAAACCAGGCAGCAATGCCTCAACTTTGCTTTTAATATCTGAGGTCATCTTTAAAAAATTGCTTATCAAGAGAGTTATTCCTTTGCCAGGAACCTTTTTCTCCACTGGAATTGCAATTCTGAGGAAGAGGAAGCAAAGGAAATTATACTCCACTGATTTTTCCAAAGTCACACTTTCATTAAGGAAAAAAAAGAAAAAAAGGTAAGATTTTATTCCTGTCACCCAACCCCAACCAGACAGACACTGGGCAGTCAGTCCATGCCAGGGTACAGTGCACTCCAGTCTGTGCTGGGCATGTTCTATCAACAGGGCTAGAAGGAGGACTGGAGCTGGAGGGAATCAGGTTGGAATGGTGGTGGGGAGGTGTGGAGAGAAAAGGAAGTAACAGGATCCCTGAGGTGGACACGGAAAGGTTGTGACAATAAGGACTTAGGGAGCATGATCAAGGGAAACAACCACTCAAAACCACTGGTGAGACAGGAGAAACCACCTTGGCACACAGAACCAAACCTGGGTTTCTCCAAACCTGGGTTTCTCTCCCCTACTGCAACAAGCATGTGAGTGGAGAAGAGCTAATTGAGTTGAATGAAGAGAGCAACATAGAAGAACTGTAGTTGATGCTGAGCAAGGTGTGAAAGACATCATAATACAAGGATTGAGAAGCAGGGTCTCATACAGATTCCTGGAAGAGCCAGCTATTTGGATTTGTTCACATTTTCTCTGTTACTCTTGGGACACTTTCAATATATTTGCAAGAATTTAGCTGGGATGTCTTCTCCTTTGCTGCACATAAGACACTGGGTGGATTTGTGGTAAGAAACAACAGTAGACTCACACAGAAACAGCCTGACTGCCTAAATCCAGGCATTATACTTGATACTCCAGCAATATTTATATCAACTGGCAGTGGGAAGAAAGACTGGCAAAATACCAGGAGAAACAAACTGGAGATAGTAGCCCAGAGGTAAATCCCTTCGCAGGTTGTTATTAGCAAGAGATGAAGGTGGCAAGATAACTTATACAGCTCCTATTGACAACTGTAATGAAACTCTCTAGGGATATTCAGATTCCAACTGGTAAGTGTAGCAAGGGTGCAAACTAACAGTCCATACAGGAAAACAAAACCCAACAAAAACAACAGGGGAGGGTCATTAAGAAGAAAATACCGTGCCTTCAATCACCTCAAATTTTTAAATGCAAGTAGTTAAAATGAGGAACTCGTGCCCATGATACAGAGATTTAAAAGGATTAAAGGAATAAAAACTCCAACCACTCCAACCAAGACTTCCTGCACAGCAAATACAATTGATAGACACAGCTTAGGTTTACAACCTACAGATATTGGCATAAAATGCAAACTTCATGCAGCACCTCTGAGGCTCAACATCAGACTTGCATATTTTCAGTCCACATACCCATCACTCCTCTTCCATCCTTCATGCAACATATGCCAGAGACCATTAAGTGGAGGCTTTCCATGTACTTCAAAGCATTAAAAAGCAGGGGCATAAATCCAGTTTCAATTGGAAGCTTTTAATATTTCATTTTACTTTATAAATCCAAATTATCTGTAGGACACCATGAATTCATCAGAATGAACATGAATTCTGCAGGTTTAAACCTGCCAGCAGGCAAACAGTGGGGACAACCCGTGCTGTTGCAAAACCACCAAAGCAACCTTGTGTTAAGAAAGCTCTAAAAGAAGCACATTTTGTAAGACAGTGGTTGTTGATGCTGCTCTTCTCCCGAGCTGGATACTAGACCAGCAAACACGATTCTGTATGTGAGAGAACCCAACCAGCAGCAGTCACCATATAGGGCTGGAAACAGGCTTCTGCAATAAATCTAAGATTAATTCACACTGGAGGCTGATGCTGGAGATTCTAGAGATTGATAGCAGATTCTTGGGTATTGCATGCAATTTAAAACAATCAATCAATCAAAGGAAAAGGGTAGTGCTTTAAAAAATTGTCCTTCATTTCATTAATACACATAGGTTGAATCTCTTCTAACCCATCATAGACCAGAACAACAGCTCTAGTGGATGCCCTTGTGTCAACACCCCTGAATCAATTAACTTGATTAGTTGCCACAAAAAGATAGGATGTGCATGTGTCCACCAGAACATTTCCAACATTCTTTTTTTCAACATGTCACAAAACAAAACTTCAAACAGAAGTATATTTGCTTATGCTGAGCATAACCCCCCGCTGATAAAATATATAGATAGTGTATTAGGTGGAATGGGACAGTATATTTAAGGATAGGGCAACCAACAGAGAAAGAATTAGATCTCCTAGGAACCTAAACCACCCCCAAAAGATGAATTTTCACATATAGGTGTATGTGTTTTCAAGCGTTTGTTGTCACTTCCAAGAAGGAATGGAGGTCCTTCAGGGGTGAATTATTTTTTCAGAGCATACGTTACCAGATTCAGTTTAGTGGCCAGTGAAATCAGTAAGGATTATTTCACTTAATTCTCATTTTTTCTTCATGTATCCTCAACCAGAACAGACATACCACCTTTCTGATAATATTTAGTAGTTGGCTGAACTTGATGATCTTGAAGGTCGTTTCCAACCTTAAGGATTCTATGATGAGCTATAAATACCCTTAAGGGACCAAGGGTCCAAGTGAAGAACATCTTCACAACTCATCAAAAAAGAATACTTGAAGCATAGTGACATAATTCATCTTCTGATACAAAACCACCACAATGGAAACCTCCAACCCGTGGAGGAGATGAGGAGTATGCTGAGAAACATTCTGCAGTTTCTAACTGGAAGCAGCAGCAGAAGTTCATGGAAATGTTCTGCTGGTTAATAATTAATGTGAGTCTAAAACTGTGGAACAAACTCTTCCTTCCTGATTTCTTACCAAGTTGCCAACCTTTATCTGTGCCATAGTTATTACTGCATTCATTATACTGTAGCTATTACAGCATTACTGACAGAGTTCTGAAAGAATGTGTCTTTTTCCATCATCTCATCCTCTTAATAATGCTACGTGGTTTCTCCAGGAAATAAACTTTGGTGCAGGGGCAGCTGAGGTTGGATTTTATAAAGCCTCAAATCCAACTGTATCTCAGTTCTCTATTTAGTTTGATCATGAGGAAAGGTCTTTGATTATTCCTCCCTCCTGAGCAGGGTTTTGCAAGCTGAGCAGTTCTTGGTATGAAAACCAGAGAATTCAAGCATACAGGCACCTTGTGAAATGCAAGTGCTGACTTTTTTTTTTCACCTCTATTTCAGCATTATCTGTTGGTTTCTTTGACACTCAAAATCAAGCAGGTAAAAACAGGTTTTAATTTGCAAGAGTGGAACAAATGAATTTACTTTTTATTGCTAGATAATTTTCTAAGTTCACATTAAAGTGCTGAGGAAATAAAAGGCACCCACGCTCATGGATCTGAAAAAGACCATATCTGACTTTATCTTCAGCTCTTATTGTTGTCACATCCATACAGCAGAGACACGACACTGTTCTCCTGGAAGGGCATTTGGCAACACTGCCAGTCCTGAGGGAATGCCTGTGGTGCATGACGTAGCACGTTAACCTAGATTCACCACACTGGCCTCCTTCCCACTTTATCCCCTGTGTCTGGGTGACCACTTGAACTCAGCTGATCCTTAAAGAGCCCATTACTGGCTCCTGAAGATGCTGCAAGACAAAGTTGGCACACTGAGCACCAAACACATTTGCTGGGGAGCAGGGAATGAGTGCATTGGCTTCATTCAGACTCTAACTTGTACATGCAGAGCCTAACTTGTAACTGACTCTACTAGCACCGTGTAACAGAAGACATCATGTACCATAACAGATATTTCCAACTAGCTCTTACAACAGCGTTACAAAATTTACCACTCTGCATTGCACAAGCTTCTGTGGGCTCTCCAGTAACCTCTCTGGTTTTCACTGTGAGTTTGTCCCGGTCTTCTGTGCACCACTGTTCACCTTGTAGTATTCAAGGCACATTGTTGTTTTGTTTTAGGTGGCAGTAGTGAGTGCAGGAAAGACACCATCCTGATTTTAATTTGCTTCTTCCTGGTACCAGAGATCCATCCCAGTGCTTCTCAGACTGCAGTGCACAGGGCATGTCCCTTGATAGCAATTCCCTCAAAAAGGATATTAAACCCCAACATTTGAACAATTGACTCAATCCCAGTGTACCATTTTCTAGTCCCTTGTGAAGTCTGATCAAGGATGGGCTCAGAAGTACAACTTAAGGGCTCAGGATGCTCAGGGTAACAGCTTAGACACCATAAGGCTCTTATGAATGCAGTTACAAAGGATGGAAATTGTTCTTGCAATTAAAAGTAGCCATTGAACATATGGTGCAGAAAGCATCTAAAACTGGAATCAAATTCTTGTCCAAGGGGTGTTGTGAGAACCAGCCAAGAAACAGCATCAGTGAGAGGCCAGTTCTGCCAGTCTTGAATTCTTTGTTGCACTGTGGTATAGCTTACGAGAAGAGAAGAGAAGAGAAGAGAAGAGAAGAGAAGAGAAGAGAAGAGAAGAGAAGAGAAGAGAAGAGAATGTATTGCATTCTGCAATAAGCAGGGACATCTCCAACTAGGTCAGGCTGCTCAGAGCCTCATCAAGCCTGGCCTTGAATGTCTCCAGGGATGGGGCCTCCACCACCTCTCTGGGCAGCCCATCCCAGGGATCTATCACCCTTATATAAGAGAGCTTTTTCCTAATGTCTAACCTAAATCTGCCCTTTTCTAGCTTAATGCCATTACCCCTTGTCCTGTCACTACAGACCCTTGTGAATAAACCCTCCCCTGCTTTCTTATAGACCCCTTTCAGGTACTGGAAGGTCACCCCGGAGCCTCCTCTTCTTCAGGCTGAACAAGCCCAACTCTCTCAGCCTGTCTCCACAGGAGAGCTGCTTCAGCCCTCTAATAGTTTTTGTGACCCTCCTCTGGACATGCTCCAACAGGTCCACATCCTTCCTGTGTTGGGGGCTCCAGAGCTGGACACAAGAGAGGAGAGCAGCATGTGTCACTATCCAGCCCATGTGTGGGTGAGAAGTGGGCACGATGGCCAAGAATTACTTTTGCCAGGGGAGAGAATTGAACCAACATTGTTATATCTTCATTACAACTGTGTAACCCCCCTATTATGAACCAGTGGAGGATCACCTCTTCCAGCTTCACTGTAGAAAGAAACCATATGTAAATGTTGTCTGCAGAGCACGGCCCTGCCGGTACGGCGAGCGTGTTCCGAGCACGCCTGTGGGATCAGGCCCCTCAGGGGACACGGCACACAGGAACGCTGAACGTGCCCCACCCGTAGGTGGGTGATAAGATGAAAATTGCTCAGACAGAGGCAGTTCTGTACATGCACAGGAGCGTAGCTCAGCATGTGAAGGGCTTTAGAGTCAGAGCAGAACACACCTACTGAGCCAGCTGTAGGCAACACCTAAAGAAAAGACTTTTTAGGTGGCAAGCTGGAGTATAGTCACCTGTGTCACCAGACTTCATTGTAGACAGTGTCTCTAGTTCTGGCTGACTGATGGATGTATATTGTATATATCATATATATGATTTTATATGTTCTATATATCATGTATATATGATACATGAAACCCTTGAAGTTTATGGATCGTGTTAGAATTTGACAAAGGTAAACCAGCTTAATTGTTCATAACCTCCATGAAATAAAGAAATGAATGTCCACACGGAGCAGCTCGTTGAGCCAGCTAAAGAGACAGAAACATTTGAATTAAAACGAGGTTGCAAAAAGACAGACTCAATAAATTACTACATTCAAAAGAGCAGAATGTTAACTAAATGCAACAAATATGAGACTGGCACCAGAAAGAACCATTTGCTGTCAGTCTTGTGTTTAGAGGATTTCAGTGGGACTCAGGTTCTAACCAGCACAGCTTTCCAGTCTCATTAATAAAAATAAATGTAGAAGTCCTTAATATTTTTACTCACCAAGACAGCCATTTAAAATTGTCTTAATGTGTTACCAAATAGAGCAGGCAGTAAAATCCCTGCATTCATCTCAAGAAATTCCTATCACTTAAAATACTTCTAAAATGTTACTGCTGTTGTGGATAGCACAGTTCTAACCAACCTTAGGCTTGTGAATGCAGAACTGTTCTAGGTACCAGTTAGAAGGGATTTTTTTTCAAATTACATTCAAAGTAGTTTTGTTATTAACTACTTTTTAAATCAAGATCTTTTTCAATGACATCTGCCAGCTATTATTAGGAAATAACCAGAACAGTGTTATTGGTACCTGCACCTCCACACAAAAAATATATAAATAAAAAGAATAAATGGAGATGTTCCTAAAAAACAAGGGCAAAACTAAAAAGTCCCAGGTCCTCCTGCTTTGTGCAAAGGGCTTTATATTATTTGTTACCTCGAAGAAAGCTGCTGTTGTCTGTAGCTTGTTAATACAGATAAGCTGCTCATCAATGGCTTGCAGATGGGCCACGTTGTTGACTGTGGGATCTCACTTTAAGATCTTTCACATTTTCCTCTTTTGGGTGGTTTGCCCACTAAGAGCCGGGGCGTAGAGTTCTGGATGTGAATGGCAGAGGAGGAGAAGCACTTTTCTTCCACGTAGTCTTTGCTTTTCTGGACAAATTGCCTATTATTTGCCATTACAGATACAGATTCATGGTTTCAGGTCAGTTAGGTGAGCACAGTACAATACAGGTTTTGCCAGTATGGCTCAACTGTCTCATGGTGGACTACATTATCTATAAATGCTATCAGAAAATGTCATCACCAAATCATCATCCCCTTGCAAAATCAGCATAATTAAGCAGAGGTCAGACATTATTCCTGAAACAAGTATTGACTTCCAATCTAAAAATCATGAAGAGGAGCTTTATTGGTATTCTTACCATATCTATTTTTTTTTCCTGTATTGTAGCTTTTCCAAACCACCATGTTATTACCACTCAGTGGGGTTGTTTTATTCTCTTTTTTTTCTTTCCTGCTAATAACCAATACCTACACATCTCCTCGATCTTTCCTACTTCTGTCTGTTATTCAATGTTCATATCTCCTCCTTTACAGTTGACCTTTCCCAGGAAGTTTAAAGCACTTTCAGTGAAAATATTCTACTGTCAACCCACTCCCAGCTTCTTCATTTTATTGGCTCTCTCAAAACCCAGTAGTGTTCTTGGGGAGCTACTGCACCTTTACAGAGGTGGTCATTACACTTTCCACTAGCAGAAGCTGCCCTTGACCATCAGCATGGAGGGGATAGGTAAATCAGCCAAATACCAGGTACAAAACTGGTTCCAGGGAAGGAGATGGTTCTTGGAGATGCTGGAAGACAAGTTTGCAAGGTGCAAAGAAGCCCACGTGGGATGACAGAATTAGGTGTAATTTAATTCCTTTTCTGGATATAGGAACAGGGCCACAAATGTACTTAGTGGCCTAATAACAAATGTAGTTGTCCACAGGTCCTTGGAATCAGCAGGAAGTAAACATTTAGATGAAAATTAATATATCTAAAAGTCACTAAAAGCCTAAGTATCCTAAATTCCCTTGCAGTCTGGACCTACTCCTCAGTGCCTAGGCTTATTCAAAGCTGGTCTACATCAGAAAGCTGATCAGACAGCACAGTCACCATGCAATTAAAATATATACATGTCTTTATGCATATAAATAATATGTGCTATACAGACTCCTTGGACCATATTCAAAACAGCTACTACAGGCATGAAACTTAATATCTAGTTACCTGCCTCCCTGTGCAATCCATGAACGGTACGAGTTACAACACCTAAGTAATTAGTACATGTGATCAGTTAGTGATGGGGACATACCCCAGGCCATCTTATTTTTTGCTTACTTATTTTATCTACTCTAGAATATCCCTTACAGATCCCCCCCCAACCTAATGTGTCCTGACTTCCTACAGTTTGCTTTGTTGTAAACCAGTTTTGCCAACCCACTGAGGCAAAAAGACCACGAAGGAGACATTATTGCAGCCTTTCGATGCTGAAAGAAGGCTTATGAGAAAGACTGGGAGAGACTTTTTAGCAGGGTTTGTAGTGACAGGACAAGGGATGCTGGTTTTAAGCTGAAAGAGGGAGGTTTAGTTTAGATACAAGGAAGAAGTTCTTTACTATCAAGGTGGTGAGACACTGGAAGGGAAGTTGTGGATGCCCCATCACTGGAAGCGTTCAAAGTCAGGATAGATGGGGCTTTCAGCAACCTAATCTGGTGAAAGATGTTCTTGACTATGGCAGGAGAGTAGAACTTCATATGTCCCTTCCAACCCAAACCATTTTATGATACTATGACCCTGTTGAAGAATTTCCTTTCAAACCTTTTCCATAAGCAAAGACCTGGTGCCTCCAATGATGTAAACTGATCAAGCTGATTCAAGAGCTACTTCTCCTCACTTTGAGGGCCCAGTTCATCATAGCTCTAAATGTTGAGTTTGAGAGCAAGAAAAATAGAGGTTCAGGGTTTGGAACAAGAAAAAAATGTATCTTCAACCCACTTCCCCACCCCCTTCTTACTGAAATTAGCTTTGACCAGCTCCCGAGGTTCTATACCAGAAGACACACAGACACGGTTGGTCTGTGCTGACTCTTGCAGCAGTTCTCTGGTGAAGAGGTTCCCTTTGAGAGTTGCCAGTTTCTATCCGTGCAAATATGCTTCAAGCCAATGCTCCCCAGAATCCTTCAGTGAACTGCAAGAACAGAAAGTAAAAAGTTGCTCATGGGGAGACAATATTCAACCCGATGAGAAGCAAACTGTAATAAAAAGAAGTCAATGGAAAAAAGGGATTAAAAACTGCATGGACATCTTTTAGCAAAGTCTGACTACAGGGATGAATTGAGACGATTTAAGGAAGAGAAAATAATCTTTGAAAACTTGGAAATTTTTGTAAATTAAAAGTCCCTTTAAAAAACACCCAAATAAACTCTAGGTTTGATCTCTCCATGGACATCAATCTGAAATGTTTGCCCTCGTCCCTCTCTTGCATGCTATTACAATGCAAACCCCTCTTGTTAATTGATACTTACTGCAAAATATCTACAAAGGCTGTCAGTAAAGTCTTGCTTTTATACTCAATGCCATGCTTATCACAAAGGGCTTTCACCAGAGGAGCTGCTTTCCAGTAGTTGTGTCGAGGCATTGTGGGGAAGAGGCTGCAGAATTGAATGGGAGAGTTCTGTTGTCAGAATGGCATCACCCTCTGGTCCCTCTCTTCAAAATATTTCTCTGCCCTCCCCCAGAAGGAGAGCAGAGGGTCTCCTGAGATGGTTTCATGTGAGACTACATGGCCTTTCCCACTTTTAAATGGCCCATACTATTCCCACTCTTCCCCTCATTATTATACTCACTGGTGCTCAATTTGGAAGTTCAAGTGCCCAGTGAACCAGTCGTTGAACAAAGATTGTTGCACGTTGCACGTTGCATGGAGCTGGGAGGAAAAAACACCAAAGAAATACAGAATTTAGCTTTTATTTTTCTACAAGGCCAATCACTGAACCCCAACGATCATTACCCACCCTCACCTAGCATAAAAGAGAAGCTAAGAGTTGGGATTACAGCCATTGTTGCCCTGAAGAATCAAACACAGTCTAGACTGAAACAGGTTGTTGGGATGTAGGTTATTTTAGCTATTTTTTTTTTGTTGTTCTCAGAGGGGAGCTTCTTTGCTGGCATCACCACAGCCCTAGCTAATTTTTTTTTTTTAAGAGGTTCTCCTCATATCTTGCACTTGGATGGAAAGAAAAGATGCCCAATAAAGAAACAAACCCCATTCTTCTGGCTTCCTCCAGCTAGTACAAATCAGATGCAAAAGTAGGAGGGCAAACATTTGTGTACGTGGGCTTCATCTCACCTAATTTAGACACCTTTAGTTTGAAGTCTACATTTGAGCTCATCACTTCAGAGTCAGTGGAGAATAATAGAAATGTGTGTGGTGCCATTCACATGACCTGCTTTATATCTCTATTTTAGAGCAGGACGAATCATGCTCTAGAAATGGCTCTTTCTCTCCAATGTAGGTAGCAGGTGTTCAGATGTAGAAATCCAGATTTGGTCAGTGGAATTCCAGGCTAGATCTTTTTCCCCCGGTATAAGGAAAAATGCTTAGAACCCACGATGTGAAATTATGCTGCTGGAGAGATGAGTAAAGTTGTATTTACATATTCATTTTTATCAGACCTAAATTTTGCCAGACTTATCTTATCTGCAGTAACCATGTAACCTTTAGGGTAAAGAAAATAAAGGTATCCAGTCCCATTTTGCTTCTCTTTAGATGGCCTAAAAAGGAGATTGTTATTCCATCGGTACTTTTTCATAATAGGTAAAGTGAAAAACCTGTCAAAACCTTTCACTGAGAAACACTGTCCTATAATTCAGAATCGCAGACCCACTCTTGCAGAAAAAAGGAGACTCTCACCTGAGTAGATACCCAGTCTTTGTTCTTATCATAATCAATGTCCATTGGGATGTGATTCATCTGTGACACCCAAATAAACCAGGTACTCTCTAGGTACCTGGGCAGAGAAACACAGAAACACTTATCATATCTCAAGTCCCATCCAAATTTACCATTGAAACACTTTCCTGAGTCTCATCTTAAAGAGAACTTTCACCTAATTCAGGATTTTTGATTCCATCCCTTTACCTCCTAATTTTTAGAGTTTCTTTGGAGAACCACTCAATTTGTAGTTGCAGATGTCCCTGAGCAGCCACTACCACCTTGAACCTAGACTGTTTCTTTCTTGGATAGCTATTTATTTCTCAGAAAAATGTAGTGAGTGTGACTAGTTTTCATTTATTTCCACTGAAGCTCGATGTTGTTCACTAGTATTAGTCATGGGTAAATTGTGTGTTACCTGGACAGCCAGTAGTACACCATGAAGTTGTTAAATCCCATTAATGGAATATACATGAGACAGACTCGGATGTTGAAAGACACAATTAGTAACAGGTCCTGTAAAAAACCAAAACAGCAGCGGGTTGGGTTAGAAGGGACCTTAAAGATATCTATTTCCAACCCTCCCTGCCATGGGAGGGACACCTCCCACTAGACCAGGTTTCTCAAAGCCCCATCCAGCCTGGCCTTGAACACATCCAGTGATGGAGCAACGACAGCTTCTCTGGGCAACCTGTTCCAGTTTCTCACCTCCCTTCCTAATTTCTAATCTGAATCTGACCTCTTCATGTTTGAAGCTATTACCCCTCCTTCTATCACTACAAGCCCTTGTAAAAGTTCCTCCCCAGCTTCCTTGTAGCTCCCTTCAGATATTGGAAGGCCACAATAAGGTCTCCCCAAAGCCTTCTTTTCTCCAGGCTGTACAACCCCAACTCTTTCATCCCATCCTCACAGAAGAGGTGTTCCAGCCCTCTGATCATCTTCCTGGTCCTCCTCTGGACCCTCTCCAACAGGTCCACGTCCTTCTAAGCCTTTGTTGATGGACTCCCTCCACTCCCTCCTCTCCCTTTTACTTGACCTGCAGCATAAAAAGATGTTCTTTCTGTGATGTCTCCCTTCCCAAGAGTAAGCTCCACACCATCATTCTGCCTCAAGTTGAGCATATCCCGAAATATTCCCACAGCACTGACTTTACCATCAGTAACTAAAGACCAGCAAACAGCCCTGCCTAGGGCTGATAGTTTTCTGATAGCTTTAATTCAGCTGCTTAAGAGGCTAAAAACATCCTCTCCTCAAAAAATTTCTCCCTGGGCCCATTGACTGCATTCCTGCTGCAGCAAGCCTAGAATCAGCCTTTTCTGCCTTTCAGTCACCAGGGATGAAGGTTGATGGAGCCACAGCGTGGTGGCACTTTTCAAAGTTTGCTAGACAAAGCAAGTAGTGCTTACCAGCCACTTTTTCCTCTTGATTGAAAAGTAGAATATAGACAGCTGGAAGAAGGGTACAAGTGCAAGTGGGGCCAGTACTGATGAAAAGAATGAAAACAGAGAGACATTTATCATTTCACTGCATCATAAATCTTATGAGAATATTCTGCTGAGAAGATTCTTCTGCTGAGAAGATTCTTCTGCTAAGAAGATTCTTCTTTACAGTGGAAGAAAAATTGCTGTCTTTCATTTACACTAACTTCCTTGTGTCCACATCATCTCTTCCTCATCTCACTACACATTCATTTCTTTCCCATCTCTCTTCCTCCCACTTGATTCACCTCTATCTAGTATCTAACAACCCATCATCCCAACAGAGACGTAAGGAGAAATTCCTGATGTGAAGCTTTGCAACATGAAGAAGGTGACCACTTGAACATGAAGCCTCCTGCAGCTGTAACTTCAGTGGGGGTATCTCTAAACCCCTTATTTTGGTGAGGAGCTGCAGTTGTGATTTTTAGGTGAAGTTCCTACAGCACTGCAGGGGAGTGGGGATACTCACAGATGAAATATTTGTGCTGGTAATTGTAAGGCATGAACTTCTTCTTCTTTTTTCCAAGCTGAAAAATGAAAAGACATTGTAATGGGTCCATTTGGAGACCTGACACTCTTCATAGGGTATTTCTTAGTCCTGTCTAATGAACACATTGAGAACTACCTCTTAATGTCTCTAATTCAACTCCTTTTCTTGAAAAGTAGGTACTGAAGTTCCAAAGCAACAGAGGGTAGCAGATTTCATTTGAGCCTCTCTAGCCTGCTATCATCATTACACGCATCTCAGAACAGAGCCCGTTTATTTTAAGAGAGTTTCAAAACTCATGGCTCAAAAAAAAAAAAAAAAAAAGCTCAAAATCCACAAAACTGCTCACAAGTCATTTGAATTCTGTAGGAGAAGTTTCTAGTGATGGTAATAAAAATCCAATCTAATCAATTCTGTGTATTCACTGCACAGTGCTGAGCCTATTGGTGCTCAGGGAGGAACAGGTTATTTACGTGGAAATGGAGACAGGACACTTGGTGGGTGACATCTTTCAGAAGACCACTGACAAAAATCCTTCCCAGTTGCAGCTAAGAGTTTTCTGTCTTTTTGTATAAACTCTCTTTATGGCAATCTTTCTGAGACAGCAGAGCTGGAATTTTCCACATGCCTTGGAGAGCTGTGATTTCTTTGCTTATTACCAGCTAAAGGAGAGTGAGACGTTACTGGTTATCTACCAAAAAGGCCATTTCATCACCCCATGAGTCCAGATTAGGCAGGGAAAGAAGAAACAAAACAGACCTTGCCTATCCTGATGATATCAGAAATCATTAGGATGCGGGGAGAGTCTGTTCATGGTTTTTATTTTTATGAAAGCCTTAAAACTAGTGATTAAGAAATAACTTGTTACGCTTGTGTTTTGTGCATAGCAGCTATACTGGTCCTGAAGGATTTAGGTGCCAAACAGCTCCCACATCCAAAAGGACCCAGAGGGAACATCTGACTCACTGTCTACAAGATCATTAAGAACATCTAACACTAATGCAAGTGGGCTGACTCATTCTTTGGATGGTCTTCAGGTGCTTACCCTGCTCTTCTAGTGACACGAGGAACTTAAGCACTGATTTTAAGACTTTGCTCCTCAGGAGCCGGTGCCCAAACATCCTAACAACCAGTGAGTACATGAGACCCTCAGACCCTGAAACACTTTGGAAATTACCATGAGTTTATGTGGCATCTGGGCTATGATTATACCTATATTTAGATATTGATACTCTATAGCTTTCTGTCTTTACAAGCTTTTATCCCAGTGACTCTTTTGCTCTCTGGACATCCCCATGCTCACCTCCACGGAGAGAGTCTTTCCCAAACTGAACAGGAGAGGGTGCATGTTGAGGTCAGGGTCTTTGTGGAAGCAGTTGGGTTTGGCGTGGTGCTGGTTATGCAGGTGATTCCACCAGCTGGCTGGTAAGCCCTGCAGGAAAAGTTGAAGACCAGGGATCCAAACTCGAACAATACCAACAATTGCATCACTATTTTTCCACCTATTATTGACAGCTGCACTACGCTTCCCTCACAGGTGATACTGCCTGAATGTCGGGACACTCCCATTCATTGCTTAGCCCAGATTAGCCCCAGAGAATATTCCCACCATGAGGCAATTACCTTCAGAACATTTATCACAATGATCTGCAGAAGTCGATTCCATTTAGGCTTCCTGAAGACAGAGCAGTGCCCCAGATCGTGTTGGAACCAGCCCATCTGGATCTGGAAGACAAAAGGATGACTGAAGAAACAGAATCACAGCAGCGTTGCATTGATTTGCCTTGGGAGCCTCTGTAACTTCAGTGTGAGTGCATCTTCCTTCTTGTTTTGGAGATGAAACACTACCTGCTGTCCTACGTGCTCAACGCTGAGAACTTCTTTCCAGGCTACTGTCTGCTAGAGCAGCTCAATGCCAGATATTGATTTTATTGTGGCAGCTAAAGGGAAAGCAGCAAAGCTTTGTTAGAATTAATTTGACCCTTACAGCATGAAAGTCTTTGGCTCCCATCATAATACAATTTCCAAGGAAGCAGCTAGAAAGTGTAAGAATTTCCAAATCCATGGCTTCATGAAAACACACAAATGAGGGAAGCACACGAATGATGGAAACACAGGAATGCTCTTTGAGGAGTACCTGCCTTAGCAGAAATCAGTCAAACAGAACAGATTATCAAAAAGAAAAAAAAAAAGTATTTCCTTCGTACCTGTTCCGTGGATGTCAGAGCAAACCTAAGGTTTCAGTGCTACTAAAAAAATCTGGCTTTCTTCCTGCCCTCCCCAGTTTCTTCCACCTAAGGGCTGCAGTGTCCTATTCCCTCCTTTCCTGCACCAACCCTGGCATGTATCGTGCCCTTCTGTGGTTCACTTTACCAACCCAGCAGAAAACTGTTCAAGGCTAGTGAATATAATTGGCTTATAAAGGACCCCATCAACACCAGAGCTGGCAGTCAGTGAACAGGAGGAACAAGGAGGCTAAAATGGAGCTGAGAATGAAATAGTCCCTCTTCTGTTGGGGTGATTAGACCATCTCATCCCATCTTATGAAACTGTCAGCTCCACAACACCCCACCAACCTTAATGAGCAGCTTGTCAGCAAAATGAGGTTTGCTGGAGGCAACAAAAAATTGTGACATAGAATGTGCTTGCTGTCTTCAGCTAGATAACAGGATCTAAAAAGAGTCAGGAAAGCGATGACTGGGGTATGAAGATGCCATTAACTCTCCCCATCTGGAAGCACCAAACATGTCTGCAGCATTGAACAGCTGTCAGCAGTTTACCTGAGCAATGGTGAAGAACGCAATGCCAACCAGGAAAGGCACTAAGGATATCCCAAAGTACCAGACCACGAGCCAGGACGCGGCATCCAGTAGCAGGAAATGAAGGAAAATGAGGAAGAAAAAGATGTAATTTGGCCTCAGAAGTCCCATCTCCTCAACAGTGCAGCGCAGCTCACGAAAGTCCTCCAAAAGTGATTTCTGTGGGTAAAGAGAATATTAATGCACTGCCTACTTTCAAAATAGAACATAGCAGGACCCCAAATCCCAAAGCAGCCATGGAAGTCAGAGGAGATATTCTATCAGAGACATCTCTGTGCAAAAAATGAGCAGATCAACAGGTCTTGGTTTTGCTTTGACACTGGAAAATGAGTTGCTGACAGGCTCTGTCACTGAGACACTGTGGTGGGAAGAACTGAGCAGAATTTGGGGCTCTGGGGCTCATTCCTCACACCTACGTGTGGATTAAGGGATTCTAGGACAGTGCATGTTTCCATGCGTGACTACTGCCAGCTGCCTTCCCACCACCCAGCCTGTGGCACGGTGTCAGGAATGCTGCTTCAGGAATTATTTCTGCCAGTGCTCTTCTTTCCCTTCTCCTCCCATTCTGAACCCCAAGCCATTCCCACAGCTGGATTCTAGGACACTCACTTTTTTGTTAGTCTCAAAGCTGGGTTGATCTGGTGCCAATTCCCCAATCAGCAGAGATTTCAAGTATTTTTTCACCAGAGACTTATCACTGTGAAATGCTATGAAGGCATCCTGAGAAAGACACAAAGGCAGGGGGTAAGAAAAGGTTTGTGACTAAACACCAGATGCTGAACCTCTCCATTTTTTACCTTCGTTATAATACATAACCCCATTTTTCTTTGTCCATTTTTGTCCCTTTTGTTGCTCCTGTGGTTCTTTGCCATCAACTACAGCTTGGCCCAAGGAAGCTGGAGAAGTTTCAAGAAACTATATTTCATAAAAGTACCTGGGCGAGGCTGGTAATTGCCCATGAAAGTGTTTGATGAAAACCTCTTTGCAGAGGGAAACTCTTTCATCTGCTTGTTTCAGACCAGTCCTTCCCTAGAAGGCTCCAGCCAGCAGCCCTGCCCTATGGATGAGACCCAGGAGCACGAAAACACGTCAGTGAATGAGGTGTGTCTTTGCCATGCTTAGGATGATGTGGTTTTGGGTTTTTTTAAATCCAGTCTTTATTACACCAGGGCCATAAGAAATATGTGCTGGAGCTCCATGTGCAGCAGGACTAACTGGGTATCTCTTACAGGTCCCTGTAAGTTTTCAGACTGATGTTTTGGGGAACTGGGTAACACTAGTGACATAAACAGGTGTGGCTGAGAACCATCTGAAATACCCTTTTCAAAATCAGATATAAACTATGGAATAAAGGATGGAATTCCAGGTAAACCAAAATTCATGTCCTCAGGGAATTTTCCAGAAGAAAGGTCAAGGGTCTTTTGTCTTCCAGAAAGAGTAGATCTAACTGAATCCTCTGTCTGAGCTGCCAGGTGCTTGCTGATTTTGGCTCTGAAAATCAATGTGGGTGATGATGACACAAAAAAGTACTGCACAGGTTTTGGTCAGGATGAAGTCCCTGGAAGAGGACAGAGGACTTCCCTTGTGCAGCCTGACATTCCTCTGGAGCCTTTTGTTTAGAGACAGTCTACCTCTGAGTACTTCAGGCTAGAAGCAGTCAGAGCAAAGGGATTTTGGGGGCAGATGAGCTTTCTACAGATATCTAGTGGCCCTTTGTCACAGTGACAAATGAGTAACTGGGGAAATATTTCCATTATGATTCTGTGCCCCTCATCCTGCAGTTTTTATACTGTCTCTCTTGTCAACAACTCTAAAACTGAGTCAAGCTCTAAATATCTATAACACAGAGTAGAAACAGAAGCCAGAATCATTTGAAGCAGAATTTCCTACCCACAATATCAGAATAGTAGATTCTTATCACAGAAGCACAAGCCTTTCAGTTCTGCAACCTGTCCATTCCCCTCCCTGCTCTCCAGCCCTGATTATCATCTTATGAGAGACTGGCTCTGAGGACTATCATCTGTGATGCACTTAACCACCAACGGCTGACATCAGTGTCATGTTCTGCAATGCATGTTCTCTGTGTTTACAACATAGTCCACACAGAGACAGAAAATTCTCACAATATAGCTTATTAAGAGCTCTAGGGGAAGACAATTTTCACCATATATCTATGTACAATTATGAGCTCTAGAGTAGGCAAGAGTACGGAGAAAAAAGATCCAGATCCTGGCTTTAGGTAAAATCATGCACCAGATGATCTTTTGAGATACCTTCCAGTCCTGCTTCTGTGTAAAAAATGTGTTTTTCTCAGGATATATGAACACAGAAGCATTTTAAAGGGAAAAAAAAAAAAAAGAATGGTAAAGGTTAGCAGAATAGAGAGTGAGACAGAATAATGTCACTATGATCTCACATAAATCCACAGTGTATTCAAAATCTTGACCACTGCATGTGGTTCTGGGCCTTCTGTCTTCAAGGGATGCAGTACAACTATAAATGGCCAAAAAAACCCAAGATGAATAGAGTTCTGGAACAGCTTTCATGCTAGAAGACTGCCTTGGAAAAGAGGTAACCATTTAAAGGGCTTTTTTTTTTCCTGCTGGAACAGGGGGGTTGGACCAGATGATCTCCAGAGGTCCCTTCCAACCCCTACCATTCTGTGACTCTGTGATTCTAAAAATCCATAAGAAATGATGGAAAATTAATTTGCTGATTTCATAACACAATAATTAAATTATCGGGAAGTAGGTTTAAAATGTACAAAAGTAATAATGAGAAAAAACAGATTGCAAAATTATTGTAATAATAAACACAAGTAAGATCAAAGGCTGTTCTTTAAACCCATTAATCCCCATCAAATTCACTGTGGTCAACCCCCCCTGGGTGTCTATAAAGCATAATAATCTCAATGCAAGTCCTTACACTGGTGGCTGCAGAAGCTGGGAGGACATGGCTTAGGCACAAATCATTCCAGGCATTCTGTATTCCTTGATTCCTTCTGTAGAAGTCCAGTAACAAACTGCAGGAGATGGCACCAAAATGCAGAGCTGGCTTGGTGGGGTGGGCAGGAGGATGAGTGTCCCTTCTTCAGCAAGCTCTTGGTGCAGCACTGTTTGCAATCTCACATCACTAATGGACACAAACCCCTCTGTTTAAATCAGGGTTGGTAGATACCAGCCACTGAGCTGGAGAAGAAACCCAACAGGGCTTCTTTTTCTTCACTTGAGAACACCAGGTATTTTCCAGCAGGGTGAAAGGAATGAAATAACAGATGGATTTGGGTTCCATGAGTTAGGAAGTGTTATCCCATTTTACAAACCTTGAAGTCAAAAAGTCTTGTCATGATAAGAATTAAATCTGTTTTTCCCACATTACAAGCTTATGCCCTAATCCTGGATGTCTTTCAGATGTGCATATTTCTGGCAATTCAGAAATTCAGTATCAGCAAATAGTCTGAGATCTGCTTGGAATTTATTATTTCTGTCAGCAAGCAACAAATTATTTTAGAGAAAACCTCTAAATGAAAATAATTTTGCACAAATGTTTGGAAAATCTATTTTCAAATAGTGATTATTTGTATTTTTTTTTTCCTCCTCTTCTGCAGCCACCTGTCAGTCTGCTGCTTTCTCAGTAATTATTTTTTTTCTGTGGTTTATTTATCATCCCCCCCCCCCTTTGAAATACCCTTTTAGCTCAAGACACTCTTCCCCTCTACTTGCCTGTGCAAAACAAGAGTCACTTCCTTGAGTTCCCCCTTCTCTTGCTTCACTGTCCCCAGAATTACTTTATGTTTGAATATTATCTACTTGTCTATCTTCTCTATCTGTCTACCCACGCTCTATCTTTGATTGTCATTTGCTTATCACTGCTCACATCCATGGGACACTGAAAGAGCAGCCTTTAAAGGAAGGCTATACACTGAGCATATTGCCTCCTGCCCTCTTTCTCACTGCTAACACAGAGACACTTTTCAGGCATCTGGAGGACAATTTACTTGGTCATGCCCGGTGGGAAGACAACTTGCATGGACATTGCTTTGTCTACAGCTGGTTAGAAAGACCCTGAGCAGAGCTTTATGATTTCTACAGCAAGTAACTCTGACCTTGAAGGTAACAAGATGAGTGCAGAATCACAGAATCCCAGACTGCTAGAGGATGGAAGGGAGCTCTGGAGATGCTCTGGTGCCACCCCCCTGCTCCACCCAGCAGGGTCACCCAGAGCAGGGGGCCCAG
>JANHGN010026407.1:36233-52294 GCA_024605025.1 Megaceryle maxima
TTAAGGCAGGTTGTTTCTGCCTGTACACACAGTCAGTAATCCTGACTTTGTCACCACGCGCTGCAAACACCAGTATCCACCAAACCACTGTTGGTACTTAGATGAATTAAGTTTTGGAACTCTAAGATAATTGTCCTCCAGCTCATGTAGGATTTGTACTTCTAAGTTACTAAAGCCCCTCCACGGAAGATGCTGCCCTGCTGAGTGATGAAGCTGTAAAGCTTGACAGGATTTCCTATTGCAACTCTGACGTGACTTTCTCATCCACGCATCACCTGTAATTACCCACTCCAAAGTCTTTCTGAACAGGGATGATATTAATCTCTTCAGCAATCACTGTGTAGTTGTCTGCTTGGTGTATCTCTTTTAACCCCATCAAATACACCCTTCCCATCCTGCGACTTCGTGGGAGGTCAGAACCTCAGGGGCTCTTCTGTGGCTTTAAGACCTAAATGCAGTGGCTCTAAAATGATAAATTCTAAATTTACCAGCTGCCCTAAAGCCCCTCTCTTGAGTGCACAGGTAGCGCTATAGATTATGGCAAAGAAGAAGTAAGACATGGCATAATTCAAGCTCAAATGGTTAAAATGTCTGTAACAAACCCAATTTGTTTCCTGCTGTCTTATACTTGAGGTTGGGGTTTTTTTTCAGCATTTCCACAGCATCTCCTATTCACAGTGCAGAGCACCTGCTGGTTACACACACTTCTGAATGCTCTGAAACTGTGCACCCACCAACAGAAAAACTCTGCCAAAGGTGACCATGCTCAAAAGTGTTGGTTTGGGGGTCTTTTTTTTAGTAGATGACTCATGCAACATGAATTAGGAACAGCATGGTGTAAGCAAGAGTTAAAACACCCATGGTAGTTCCACAGTCTACACACAAAGCACCTTCTTCCTTCTGTCCTTCCTGTGGGTCTTAGGCCACCTTCCAGCTTCTGCAACACATGAGGCAGGGATCCTGCAACAACTTTCCTGCTGCACTATTGGACCATAATTCCATTCTCAGGCCTTCACCCCCTGCCTCCTACACCATCCTTCCTCAAGACACATATTGCAATGTATGTTCTTGTGCATCCACCTTAACCTTCTACATCCCACCCTCTTCCACAAGGAGGTCAGGCATATTTTTCATTTACATGGCTGAAGAAATTTTCACTACTTTAACTTCTTTTGCAAAGCTTAAATTTTCTTTGACACTTCAGCAATTCCTACTTGTGCTTCCAAACTCAGGTAAACTTGATATGCTAAAGACTTTTCTCCTTAGTCAAGCTGTCCTTAGATGGTAATTCCTACTTGTGCTTCCAAACACACGTAAACTTGATGTTCTAAAGACTCTTCTCTCCTTAGACAAGCATTCTGGTGATTAAAATTGCATTGTTAGGCAATATTTTATTTATTGAGGCATATTTTAAACTACATTTCCTGAAAAGAAACAAACAAAAAAAGCATTGTGTTACTGGATCCTCCAACTCTACAAAACAACCGCTTCCCACAGAAGCAAACTATTCTGCTTGAAGGACACCATCATAATCAGCCTCTCGTAAGCATTCAGCAGTGCATTAGTTTTTATTGCTCTTTCAAAACACTGTGTGTAGAAATTCCTCACCATTTTCTGAACACATTTAAGACCAGTCTCTGCAGCAGATGTAAACTGCACAGAAACCACATTCACGCCAATCAACTCTATTCCAGCATCACGTAATCCTCTTTCTTTCTCCACCCATGAGTAGTGTTGTGTTGCTACATTAGGATTCTACAGATGACCTCTTAAGAAATCTTATTTTTATTCCTTTTAAAAGAATGTATCTTGAGAAGAAACAAATCATCCTGTTTCTGAGCAGCTCAGCTGCATCCTTGTCTATCCTCTATAGACCTACAGTCATCTTCACTTCTCCTTCTTTTCTAAAGAAGGAGAACTTTCTATAATAAACAAGCACCTCTTTGGGAACTCAGGATAATGGAAGCAAACCCATGCCTGGGTTGGGTCAGGACTGCAAATCTAGATCATTCCTTACATCAACAGGTCAAAAGGAGTGCTTGCTGGAAGGGGAAAATGACACCATTTTCCTCTTCCAGTTCCCCCATCACCCTTAACATGACCCTAATTTTTTTTATAATTCCAGCTACTCCACTGCTGAAAATGTTCCTCCTTGAGTTAAAAAAAGGAATTTATTGTGGGCTGGAGCCACCTCCTTGTTCAATGATACTCAACTGGATAATCTTCTAAGCCTTAGGAACCTCAGACCAAAAATGTCTGAGGAATTTGTCATCTTGTAGAATGTTTTGGGGGACTATATCCTGTCCCAACATGCAAATCCCATGGAGAGGCTGAAGATGAACAGGTTTCACCCTCAGTGTAAATGCTCCTTAAATAAGCTTTGCTAAAGGGGATTTTTAACAATTATCCTGTTCATTAAATCTCACCATGTAACTCAAATACTTAATTGCCTGTCTTGCCACAACTGTGGTATAAAAAAAAAAAAAGAGAATGTAAGTACAGGATCTTTGAATGCCAGACACGAAACCTCAGAATTACCATCCAAGTGATCAACTGAGGCTTTGAAAAACCACTGACAGCAGAAGATTAGTAACTCTCCCCTACCTCATGATCAGAGCCACTGGGAGATCTTCAGAGAGCAGGAGTTTTTCTGTTTATCCAATCTGCACTCTAGATATTGACCACACCTTTCACTTCCTAATGTTTAGGCTGAACCAAAATAAAGACCCAAATGTAAATGGCCCCACAAGCTCCTCCTACTTACAGGAAAAGGTTATTTTTAACACAGTCTTACCTATTACAGAGGTTGAGATGGGGATATGCTGCTTTGTTTAGTGAGTCTTCAGAGATCCATTTCCAAGCAAAAGTTGCTTTGAACTGTGCATTAATTTCATATTTACTTCCTTTAAGTGAATAGAAAAGTAGGATAAGAGCAAGATTGGAGCCTTTAAACCCTCATGCTCATTTCCAGTGAGGTTGGATCCCTGCTGAGGCCTGACAGCCATCCTGTGGCTATTTCACAATGTTCAGGCAGATCTGTTCTCCACAGGTACGAGGAGCCAAGCCTAACCCCAGCTCCTTATGGTGCTGAGATGTTAAATAGCTCTCCTGAGGAGTATGACAAGACTCCTGTCCCTTTGTGGCTTAGGATCAACACTCCCAGTTCAGAAGGAACTTTTGGCAGTGCTACTGAAGTTTCACCTGAGAGCCCATGGCCTGGTTGAATGCTAAGGCCTTACAGAGCTGCTCTTGGTGTCATAAACCACACGTACCTCACTACAGCTAAAATAATGCACCTTCCAGAACTCAGGGGACAGTTCAGTTTTTCCTTTCCTCATTCTGGAGGAAGAACTGGTGTACAGTCCTGTTCTGGTAGGGTTCACCCAAGTGAAACTGGACAGACCTGATTCACTACCTCCAAAACACAAATGCTGAGGTTCACGACAGTTCTCTTGGGCAGCTGTGGATGGGCATTTCTTCCACATTTTAGAGAGTGCAGACATATTTTACTCTGATGACAGCAATAATTGGTGAGATAAGGAATTTTATTATTAGACTTTCCTCCATAAACAGTTCTAATAATAAGAGGGGAAGAAATGGAGCAGGAAAAAACAAGGTAAAAGAATAACTAAGGCCCATTTCCTTTATGGTCTTTATCAACAGATATCAATGATTTCATGACTATTTTATTATTTCCATTCCAATTTTATTCCATGTTTAACAACACTCTTGGCCTGGGAAGCTGCATTTCCTCCATTCCCTCAGAAACCATCCTTTGTCTGGATGTTAATTAGAAATATATACCATATTTTTCCACGTTTTTCCATATTTTTCCGTTGCATTATATCCTCCTCAAAACCAACCCATCCCTCTGGAGACTAAGCCACCTGTCACTGTGGTAACAGGGTGACAGCACCCCAAGCCCTAACACTTTTACACCTTTGTTACATCTGTCTGCAGCTCAGACATGAGCACCAACTGCTCCACAGGCCAGAAGTGATGAGTTCTCTCTGCTGAACTAATCACTCAAAAAAGAGTGAAGTTTCAGGTGACCATGGACCAATTATCCTTTTGCTTCCTCAGCCACCCTTGTAAGGATCCTGTGCCATACTTCTGTCTCTTCTGACTTTCAGTGATGGGTTCAATAACACTCAGAAGTATGGCACTGTGGAAACCACTTGTGGAGACTCCATGGGAGGTCACCAGAGGGCAAATAACCCAAGGACCTTCACCACAGAAGAGATGTGGAGAGCAGCAATCCCACAGAATATGGCACGACGAGCCCTCACATCTACATGCCTGTGGAATAGCCTCCACTTTCCTTAATTAGGGCTCTAATTAGATCTTTTGCCTCATGCTTATTCCTACTGAACTGCTGCCCACACCTTCTCCGCCTCACCCACGTCCATACAAACTGGTTTGGGCTCTCATGTGCTCCCCACTGCCCCTTGGTTTGGGCACTTGTATTGCCATTGTTAATCACATACAGGTATTTGAAAACACTGTACCTACACAAGTCCTTATTGCTTTTGCATTTTAATAGCTCCCAACTTTCTCTGAGTTCATATTGTCTCAACTTTCTGAGAGCCTACGTTAGATGAGAGACTTCCCTCCTAGATACTCAGCAAATGAATCTGTTCCCACTCCCAAAGCTGCCTCTAGCTTGGTGGAACATAACCCCCTTCATTCAGCTTTTCCCTGTAACTCAGCACCAGAGAAGAGGAATGAAAAAAGCACAAGAAGAATTAAGAACACACCTTAACAAAAAAAATATATAAATATCATATTAACCACATTCATCAACAGAATGAAGTGGTGCCACCTCCCCCCCTCTGGCTTAGCCAGATCTCTCTCCTCCATGCAGTATCTTCATGGTGACCACCATAGGAGACAACAAGGGTGGGGAATTGCTCTGCAAGGACCCACTGCTGTTTATTTGTGTAGATAGGCATCGAGCCAGAGCTCCCCTGAATCTTTCAAGGAGCTGCCAAGAGAAAAAACACATTTCCTTAGAAACAAGGTCATGAAATACAGTGTCCAGGGGACAGAGCCTTGTGGGAAGAATTCCCATCTATAGATGAAGCAAAGGAGATGATAGAATCACAGAATGGTCTGGGTCAGAAGGGACCTTTAAAGGCCATCTAGTCCAACCCCCCTGAACTGAGCAGGGACATCTGCAACCAGAGCAGGGTGCTCAGAGATCTTCAGAGGGAAGGCAATGTGGAGTACAGCTCCTTGGAAAGGTGATGAACCATGGCAGAAGACAGACATGGGACTTTTCAATGGAATAAGAAATATAAGGAAGGAAAGGAAGGGAAAGGAAAGGAAAGGAAAGGAAAGGAAAGGAAAGGAAAGGAAAGGAAAGGAAAGGAAAGGAAGGAGGAAAGGAAGGAGGAAAGGAAGGAGAAAAGGAAGGAGGAAAGGAAGAAAGTTCACTCATCTTTATGAAAACACCTCTTTCCCTAGAACACATTCAGAGACAGAGGCCCCAGACCCAGCATCCTACTGACCTCTGACTCTCCAGAGCTGAAGAAAAGGACCTCTCCATTAGGTTGTTTCTACTGACACCTTCTGGCTGCTGCTGCTGAAACCAGCACTGCAACTGAACAGTTTTCCAATCCCTTTCAGAGTTGTCTATACCACCTACAGCTCCTCACAGAGGTTCCACGATCCAAGCTGGTTGCCCCTCCCCTTCCCATGCCCCTCACTTCTTCACCCCCCAATACTGGAAAGCCCTTTCCGTGGGGAAGGCAGTGGGTTGATACCTACTGCACTATGTCTGCGAAGGCGGTGAGCAGTGGCTTACACTGGTACTCAATACCATGTTTGGCACACAGGGACTTCACCAAAGGGGCCACCTTCCAGTAGTTGTGTCGAGGCATTGTAGGAAAAAGGCTGTGGGAGAAGAATATGGTGAGTCAATGGCATCTGTCATCACCCCACAGAATTCCTCTCCCTCTTCTGTGCCTAAACCCAGGAGTTCCTCAACCTCCCCTCGTGCCCTCTAGTGCTCTGTAGTGATTCCCCTCATGTCACTTCAGTCAGGATCTGTATGAACCAGGAGGCTGGTCATTCTCACTCCTGTGCCATGCTACTTGCACCTGAAGTGATGCTGGCGCTCACTGGTGCTCCAGAGATTTTCTGGCCCATCACTTGGAGTTCCCATTCCATCCCCATACAAAGAGCACTAAACTGACCCACATTATCTTTTGGCCTTGTATTAGTTGATAGAGAGACAGGGACCTTGTAGGCTCTTCAGACCTAGTGTAACTAGCACTCCTTGGAGTTCCCCCACACCCCCAACAGACACATAATATCTACCAATAGATTTTTCCTCCCCAGCCCCATCAGGAATTATCCTGATCTTATGAGCCCAGAAGAAGGCAAATACTAGAGAGGACACACTCTAAAGCATCATGCTTCAACTCACTGGTGCTCGATTTGGAAGTTCAGATGTCCACTAAACCAGTCATTGAAAAAGGACTGATGAACATTACAGGTTGCCTGGAGCTGAGACAAAAAAAAAACCAAAAAACCCAGCAACATTTCAGTGTTGTTTTAGGAACGTCCCTTCTCTTACGCGTGCCAAGCACAACAGTGAGCAGGTACAACAAGTTTCTAATCATCATGTGCCTTCTGGATGAACACAGCAATGAGGTGGCCGTGCTGTGATAGACGATTCTTAGGGATGTAATTTAGGGGAGCAGACTTGACTTCCCCAGTGAGATAAGCCATAACAACCATGACTTTCACCTCTCTCAAAAACCCTGTCTCATGGCTTCAGAATTAAAATAAAAGAGAGCACACACAAGAGATCTACATCCCTCATGCCCAGAAAGCTCTCTCATCTCAAGAGCATCGTGGCATCTCTAATTATTTTCCCTGAGGTGTGTGTGCTCAGCATTTGAAGCCTCCATCACACTTTTGCACCTTCCCTCTTTGGACTAAGCACTCACTTTACACAGCAAGGACAAGCTGCTTCTGTTTTCCTTGGTCAGTTCCCAGCACTTCTGTGACCAGTTCTCTTGGGCATCACACACACAAAACTATCACTTCCCACCTTTCAAGTCACAGGTCTCTGGAAAGAAGGTCTTACCCAAAACTACAACTTCCCACCTTTGAAGTCATAGAATCACAGAATGGTGGGGGTTGGAAGAGACCTCAGGAGACCATCGAGTCCAACGCCCCTGCCAGAGCAGGACAGGTCTCTGGAAAGAAGGTCTTACCCAAAACTATCACTTCCCACCTTTGAAGTCACAGGTCTCTGGAAAGAAGGTCTTACCTGGGTAGAGAACCAGTCCACATTCTTATCATAATCGATGTGCATTGGGATGTGATTCATTTGTGTAACCCAGACAAACCAGTTGCTCTCTATAAACCTGTGCATACAAAACACACACAAAACCATTACTGATCTCACGCCTGTGCCGTAACAAGTCAGGGCAAAGCACTTGGACACCTATGAGCTTGACAAAACAAACACCAGGAACCCCAAACATCTGATCAGCAGATCAGACCTACCCACACCTTCTACCTTCTAAAGACACGAGCCCAACAGACAACAACAAACCTCTGTCTTGCAGAAGAATAGGGAGCCGATGAGAAAGATAAAGGCAGAAAGAGAAAGAAACACAGGAAGCTGATGAGAAAGACAAGCAGGAGGCTGAAGAAAAGCTGACACAAAGGATTGATATAAACTGGGTAAAGAAAATGGAAGAATGATAAGCTGAATGGTACCTGACCAACAGGATTAGCCCCAGCATACCCTTCACCCCTAGTAAGGGCAAGTAGGTGAGAAAGAATCGAATGTAGAAGGTCAGCATCCAGGCCAGGTCCTGTAGTAGAGAGAACAAATAAAACTTCATTAAGAGGAAGAATTACTGGCTTCTGAATTTACCTTCTCCTCTATGTGGAACTCCCTTAAAAACCTCCCACAATATCTTCTACCAATAGATTTTTCCTCCCTGGCCCCATCAGGAATTATCCTGATCTTATGAGGCCATCAAAGGGCAAACACCAGAGAGGACATGCTCTAAAGCATCTTGCTTTCCTCTGGATCTGAAGAGAAAGAAAGCAGTGAGAAAATGAAAACCTTTGCCAATTAAAAGAACAAAGAGCTCTGGTTTACCTCCATCCCATCCTGTTCTGTTCCTCTTCACATTTCTTGCAAATGTCTTATTTCCCTCACATTCATTTTCTCGTGACTGTCCAACCACCCAGGTAAGAATAAAAGATCAAGATGCCTTATCTCCAACCACCACATCACAGAGCAGAGACATCTTATTTTCTGCTTGGTTTCCAAAATCTCCAAAACCCACACTATTCCCCCAAGTCCTAGATTTTCCCCTAATGAGCTACCTTCCCAATGACTCTGAAAGTCCACTGCACATCTCCTAGTCCAGGCTGAAGTTTGAGGATTCAGGGCTAGGCTACCTGAAAGCTACTTGATTTTCAATATACCATTTTGCAAAGTGCAGACACATTGAATCCTCCTCCAACCTTCCCAATTTCCACTTTTCCCCTTTTTTCTATGCCCATCGGATATTATTGTCTTGGTTTGGGAAAACACACAAAAAAAGAGTGGCCAGAATGACCACTTCCACCTTCAGCTAGACTCAAGTGGCCAGAATGACCACTTCCACCTTCAGCTAGACTCGAGTGGCCAGAATGACCACTTCCACCTTCAGCTAGACTCGAGTGGACAGAATGACCACTTCCACCTTCAGCGAGACTCGAGTGGACAGAATGACCACTTCCACCTTCAGCTAGACTCTCGTGCTACCTGAAGGACAAGTTCTGTATGAACATCAGCTCTGCAGAAGAAGGAATCCTTCCAGACACTCACAGCCCCCCACATTGGGCCAGAACATCAGAGAAGATCTTCTGCTGCCCAACTGCTAGTAGATCTTTTACAGAGGAGAAGGGCTGTGTGGAAGGGACCCCCTCTCCCCTAGCAAATGTTGTTCCCCAGATTGTACACCCCTTGCTACAGAAAGACACAGCTCAGAGTTCCTCCCAGTAATTTCTTGCACTGAAACATATCTGTAAAACAAGAAGTCACCACTGGCAACGTGGAGCTGACTTACCACCCACTGTTTCCGTTGTACCACAAAGTAGAATATGTACCACTGGAAGTAAAGAGGCACCAGAGCTGGGGGACCGACTAGAGTGGAGAAATAGATGGCAGAGACGTTAACCGTGCCCTTTTATCCCAGTCAGATGGGCTGGAAAAGGAAGGAGTTGAGTGAATGTTGTCCATAGAACTGTGGAAGGGGAGGGTTACTCACTGATGAAGAAGTACTTGTGCTGGTGGTTATAAGGCATGAATTTCTTCTTTTGTGCACCAAGCTGTTGAAGTAAGCAAATTACTCAGGCCATGAAGACAGCTACAGACATCTGTGCATACATCTCCTACCTATGCTTTTGGAGAAACACATCCTGAGATACCTCCTAACCTTAGAAAGAGATGTCCTATCAAACCATGCCAGCAGCCACCATCCCACTGGCTTCATCATCCCCTGGAACTTCAGTCTGTGACTGCTACGGGTTAAGTTTTCACCCCTGCCTTGGATGCACAAGAGCCTGGGTAGTCCCTTGCCCCATAGACAGAAACATGCACTGGAAGCTCTTTCCCTACAGAGGGCACAGTTGCCCAACAACACTTAAACTGAAAACCACATGAGGCACTGGGAAGAGTTTGCTGCCAATTTAGAGCTTCATTAAAAAAGAAAAAACCTACCATGCTGTTCATAAAGGTGACACTGTGTAGAACTCCCACCTAGGTGCAATTAATCTCCAAAGCAGAGAAATGAGCATCTAGAGATTAAACTGTGTCCACAGGACCAGGGGTGAATAGATTATCCCCCCTGAGACTGCTCATTTGTCAGTGTTTGCTGTATAAATGTTAACAGATCACGTCACTGACTTCCTTCAGGAACTCCATTATATCCCTGTACGTGTCCAAACCAATTCCAGCCCGCCCTTAATTTCAATGCAAATCAGAGCATGTGACACTACAAATTTATGTAACTATTTTTTTTTTTTAAAGGACCAGCAAACCTTTAAAGACATCCAATTAATTTCACAAGTTGTAACAGAAAAAGAGTTGGAGTCCAGATGGGACCCAAGACCTAAAACCCAGACACCCACTGCCAGACTGAGACCACTGGAACAGCTTCTTTGATGAGTAAATGTGAAAGTTCCAGATAGTCCTCATTCATCACCTGCTGCTTCATTTTCCCAAAACACTACAATTAGTCAAAGCTGATCTAGGCAAAGGGAACAAGGTCCAACCTTATTTTCATTCCATTGCAAGTGTCTCATCAGAGAGACATCAAGGTCTAATCGTGACAAGTATTTCGCTCTTATTTTTCAAGCACACCAAAACTAACTTCTAGCAAACTGTTATGAAGATCTCAGAAGCATTGAAGTGTGACTAAGGAATATTAGGGGCTAGTGGAAGGTAGAGCAGCTCTGTATAAAACAGCAGGTCAACTCCGAGTGTTTTCTGGATTTACTTCTTATTTTACAGAAGCAGTTTTTGGTTTGGGTTGGGTTTTTTTAACATTCAGAATAAATCTGGGAAATGTCAACCCATAGCAAGATTGTATCAGGGCCAATTAAAAAAAAAAAATCATAAAAAAACCAGGTGCAACATGAAGTGTATGGAAACCAGTGATGCATCAGAAACCTTTTTCCTTCTTGTTTTCCAAACACTGAGCTGCAAATTCCCGACATACTAAGAAAGCTCATTGACCAAACCAACTGGTCACTAGTCTCCAAGCTCTCTGCAGCTTTCCAAATTTGAATTCTACTTGCTGTAACCTCCCAGCCTTCACCAGGTCTCACCTCTACAGAGAGGGTTTTTCCCAAAGCAAAAAATAAGGGGTGCATGTTAACGTCGGGGTCCTTTCGGAAGCAGTTGGGTTTAGCATGGTGTTGGAAGTGGAGGTGATTCCACCAGCTGGCTGGTGCTCCCTGCAAGAAGGGATGAGAAAAGAGTGTCATAAATATAGTTGTATCTTCTGCCCTTAATCCTCCCTCCCCTGGTATTTGTCTTCTTCTCAGCTTGTTTTTGACTGCAGAGCACCCTGGGCAAGGCTCTAGCAGCCCTTCTCAGCACTCAACACCCACCTTCAGATGGCCGATCACGAACTTGTGCACCCAGTGGTTCCATCGGGATGTGCTAAAGACTGAAAGGTGTCCAAAATCATGCTGGAGCCAGCCAGCCTGGGCCTGGAATTGGAAGAAAACAAAAAAACCAACAAAAACCCAACAAACAATGGCACTGCTGGGGAAAAAAGAGTTGGGAAGCTCTGCATCAGAAAAGAGCTTTGTCTTCTCCCACCACCATGCTCCTCACAACACATCCCTGGATAGGTGACAGCATTTCCACTCCTAAAACCCAGTTCAAACATTTCTCTTCTACTATACACCACCGCAGTCCAGCCTTTGCCTAATGACTTTTAATCCCAGATAGTTGTTTTCATGAGGGAGGAAAAAAAATGGGATAAAAAATAAACAAAACCAAACCAAAACGAACGGTCACGGAGCTCAGAAACATCATTTGTTCTCTTACAAAACTGCACAGAAATCGGCAACAAAGTCTCCTTTAAGGAGCTGCTTGCTGCTGCCTCCTCCAAGTACTTGTAATTCCAAGGGGATCAGCTGGACACGGAGAAATAGCTGGGGCTTTGAGAGCTGCTCTGCCCTCTCCTTTAACTCACTGGGAGTTCCCATGGGAACTCGGTGGCTTGGCCCCTGCAGAATGTCTCAGAGTTCTGGCACGAGGGACCTCAGAAGGACGGCGTGGCTTTCGTTGTATGAAGAAGGCTGGGAATAAGGAGGGCTTTGATGGACTGTGGGAAGGGAAAAGCAGGGCAAAGCCTGCTCCATCAGAGCAGCACATCGTGGCACTGTAATTTTGCCCCTTTGGTGGAACCCAGGGAGAAGCAGAATTTTTGGAAGATGGAGTTTCTCCTGTGCTCATGGCAACAAGCACCTAAGTCTCAAAAGGGTTGAGCTTTTGGTGTTTCTGGGGCTTACCTGGACAGTGCCCAACAGCACTGCAGAGAAGAGGAAAGGCACTGTGGATGCTCCAAAATACCAGATGGTGAGCCAAGCTGCAACATCCAACACCAAGATGTGACAGAGATACAGGATGAAAAAGGTGCAGTTGGGATTGAGAAGCCCCATCTTCTCAACAGTCACACGGAGCTCACGGAAATCTTCTACCAGCTTTCCCTGTGGGGAGACCCAAGAGTATTGGGATGGTCTGACAGTGTCTCAGGAAGCCAAATGGGAACTCAGTTTCCCCTCTCAAGAAGCTACTGTGGTAACAGGGAAAAACTGAGAGCCACCTGCATGCAAATCTTCATTAAGACTCCTAATAATGACATCAAGCCAAGGGGAAGCTGCAGACCAACACAATGATCGTAGGAGATTCTATCATTTTAGGTACCAGGAATTCTGGCTGCCAGGAAGTTAAATAGCATCATTTCAACCCAAATACCAAGTTTTTAAGGTACTTACATTCTTGCTGGGCTCAAAGCTGGGTTGATCTGGTGCCAGTTCCCCAATCAGGAGTGGGCTCATGTACTTTCTCACTAGTGCCTTGTCAAGATGAAATGCTATGAAAGGATCCTGAAATGAAGACAGAGGAACAGGACATGAGAAACAACCATTCAGGTGGCAGCAAAAGAAGTATGTCTGATGATATCCTGGACTCAGCAGAATGCAACCCAATTAATGGAGCTGGCTGAACCAGATTTTACTGCCACAAATCTTACTGCTTTCTTCAGGCCATAAATGATCATTTGAAGCTAAATTCTCTGCATCATTTTCTATCTGGATGCTGTTAAGTGCATGTCACCAGGACATGGGCTCACTCCCCTCTTGCTTCTGAATCTGAAAATTTCATGTCCTGTTAAACCTCAAAATATATCATCTCAACAACTGCACATCTGTAGATGTGGTGCTGAGGGACATGTGTTAGTGGTGCCCAGGCAGTGCTGGGGGAACACTTGGACTCTGTAAGATTTAAGGTCTCTTCCAACCAGAACGATTCTGTGATTCTAACTCTGTCTCTATTTCATCTTTAGCTTCCACTTTATTTTTCCTCAGGCCACATACCTTGAAATGAACATCTGACTAGGGAGGAGGTGAAGATATTAGCACAAAACCAGAATCAGCCAGCTGAAGTGGGAAAAACAATGGGAGAGGCAGGACACAGACAGGTGATGGCAGCTCCTGGTGACCCACACCAATCTCTCAAAAGCCACATGTTCTTCCAAACATGCTTCCTTGGCAATCCCCAGTGCCTACCCTGCCACATCTTCCTACAGAAGCTTTGTTTTTCTTACTACTTGCCTCCTGTTCCCCATCTGGTTCCCCTCCATGTTTCTGAAAAGTCCCACAAAAAGGCCTTTTTACCTCCTAACCATTCAAAAGATCCCTGTTAGGGAAACCAGTTACTTTTATCCTTTAAATGTAAAGTCAATCTCCATGGCAACCAGGCAGTCACATGAAAAAAAAAATCACTAGTGATTGTTCTCACTATAGATTAAATCACTGCATTTAGATGACAAATCCCCTCAGCACACGGGCAGTTTGACACCTACTTCCTTCTGAAGATCTCCCATTTCCCTCCTTTTGAATATTTCCCAAATCAGCACATATTTTACAATCTCCCTCAACCTCAGGATGCTTTTCCTTCTCTGAGACAGGCTTTCCCCACTGCACATCAGTAACAGAAGCTTCCTGCACCATGCACTGTTCAGCACTGGGATTATTTAAGGCAGCACTGCATGATTTTAAAACAGATTGTCTTTTTAAAAGATCTCTAGTCAAGAGAGGGGTTAAAAAACAGCTGATGTTGCCAGCTCTGGGCCAGCCCTGTTGTACTTCAGCTGTAGCATCCGTTCTGCTCAGGCTTCTGTGAATAAAAGAGGGAAAGAGATGAGGGGAATGTAGATTTGCATTTTCTCATTGGAAGAGGGAAAAAGAAAAAAAAAGGGGGGGTGGGGGGGGAGGAGGAGGAGTATTCAGACAGATCAGAGGAGGATGGTACCACACGTTTAGACCAATCCCTTCCACTGGGGCTGTAAAACCTGGCAGTGCAATCCTCATGGCATATTAAGGGATGGCTGATTGCACCTCCTAGAAATCAGAACTCTCCGGTGGCATTCAGCAAACTAATAAAAGTGTTCTTCTTTTATTTTCCATTTTCTCCTGGTTTTGAGAAGCCTGATTGTTTTCATTTCCAGGACAAAACTATTGGAAAAACTGGAATTCACTTGGCTCGGGTTCCTGAGCTGTCAGCAGTTGAGTGGCACCCAGCAGCGACACAGATGATAACACCTAAATAATGCAGTTGGCCGTGACATGACCATCGACTGTGTTCAGCCCTATGCACTGGCCTCTGTGACTGGTGGGGCTTGGAAAACTTCCATGCACATCCTGACCTCACAAAGCATGTGTGAATTCTCATATTATCTTCAGCTTTACATTATATGCATAGGGTGAAGTGAAGGAAAGCACTAGACCTGAAGGTCCATCCTTTCTGGTCAGGAACAAAACCAGACTGAAACACAGTCCAGCAAAAAACACTCTTGATGGAGACTCAACATCCCATACGTGCCCTTAGGTCTAAATACTTACATTTGGAGAAACGTGTTTTCTTCTGTGCAAGGCAAAAGTAACCAAAGGAAGAAAATACTGTGACAAAATCACCTCCCCCTCTGCTGCTGCCAACTCAAAACATTCACCCCGCTTTACAACAGTCACTGACATTCAGACATGAATGGGGTTTATTTTCTTTTTAAAGACTGAAATAAGGACTTTTGGTGCTATTTTGTGTTAAGTGCATCCCTTGGAAACAGGATGCTGGGGTTTTTTTTAAGTTAGAAGGGGTCGAATGTGTTCGAACACTTGCAAATAAAAGGAGTCTATCTGTGCACGCCCCAGCGTCACTGTGAATCCCTCGGGTGTTTCAGTTTGGATCTGGCCTGTGGCGAGACGCGTGTAAAAACAGAGTATAAAAAAGAAAAGATGTCTATAAAATAGAGTATTCTTATCGACTGAATGCATGCAAAAATCATCGGGTTTTCCCCCAGATTTAAGGCCGGATGCGGACACCTCATTTGCACCTATTTCTCTTACTCCTTCAGAAACGTTACCTGGTAAAAACAGCCACCCAGGACCCTCCTCCCCGGGGGGCTGCACTTCTGCCCCTGCCCCCGGCACCGCTGTCCCGGGACGGCCTCTGAAAGAGCCGCTTACCGGCCACCCCCTCGACACCCCCGACCCCTACCCGCCGCCGCCCCTCACCGTGGCGTCCTGCCCGGCATAGTGACCAATGACCCGGGAGCCTCCCGGGTGTCTCCGGTAGAACTGGCTCACATCGTAGACCTTCCTCTCGATCACCAGCCAGCGCTGCTGCGGTGCCGGCCCCCGCCCGCTCCGCTCCCCGATCTCCTCCCAGGTGAAGCGACGAAGGGTCCGGCTGCGCTCGGAGTCCTCCATGGCTGGGCTGGGTTGGATTGGATTCGATTCGGTTCGGTTCAGCTCGGCTCGGCCCCGCGCCGGCCGGACCCTTCCCACTCGCGTCCCCGCTCCGCGCTCCGTCCCAAGCTCCCCTTGATAACCGGCCCGCTGGGCCCGCTCCCCATTGGCTCCCCAAGCCCGAAAGCCCCGCCTCTCCTCAAATCCCCAGCGCCCATTGGGTGCCGCTCGCGTTGAGCCCGCCCCCTGCCGGGGGGTTCGGGGTGGGTGGCGACGCGCCATGGCCGGCCGGGGAGCGGTGGCCGCAGGGCGGTAGCGGCAGCCCCGGGACAGCCCCCGACGTGCGCCGAGGCTGCGACCCTCGGAGCCGCGTCCGGCATGGGGCTGGGTGATGGAGATCGCGGGAGAAGAGGAAACTTCGGGGACCCGCAACAGGCGGCTCTGCCTGGGCTGCCCAGACTGTAGCACGTTATGGGCTGTAACGCAGAACCGGAGAATGATTTAGGTGGGAAGGGACCTTTAAAGGCCATCTGGTCCAACCCCCCTGCAGGGAGCGGGGC
>JANHGN010026408.1:0-23402 GCA_024605025.1 Megaceryle maxima
GGGAACACCTATCAGTCACTTTGGAGTACCGTCACTTTCTTGGAAGAGACACTAGCAGTTTAAAATCAGAATATCCATATATATAAGTATAGCAATACTGTAATTTGGGACTATTGCTTTCCTACCTCCATACAGGGATGCACAAACAACTATTTAGGTAGTGAGGCACATAGGTACATCTTCCACTGCAAACTCCAGTAAGATTGGGAAGGTCCTAAGGATGATTTCAATGTCTCCAAGGTAGCACAGTCCCCTGGGTCTGTTCAGAGCCCCAGTGATGCACCTGGAGAGCACAAGATTCAACTCAAACCACAGGAAAGACGGGGTTCACTTTTTACAGTAATAAGTGGACTTAAGTTCTGCTTCAGTCTGAAGGAGTTCTATTTATAGACTGTAATTCCCAGGAGGATATCTCAACCTTCAGTCAAAGTTTAGATGGGTTCTGCCCTTCCCATCAAAATTAGGTCGGAGCATAGAAAGTGTACTGCTAAAACTGAAAGAAAAAGAGAAAGAAGAGGGAAACTCCCAGTATAGGTGCTTAAAATACAGTTTTGTCTTTGAAGTGTTCTGATTTGTATTTCTAATATAATTTCTTTAATACTTCTTTCCTCTAAAATATATAAACAGACTCTTCAGAAAACAACAAAAAGAAATCCTACAGAAATAAAAATATCACAGAACACATTACCAGATATGATTGCAGAAGAAAAAAGTTGGAAAATCTCATAAATGATGATTTGTCTGACACTGTTGATCTAAGGCTGTGATTTGCTGTTCAGGTAGAAAGGGCTTACCCCATTATGGATGTTAATCAATTATACTTGTTACCAAAAAATGAACATACTGAAATTCTGAAGGTGTTATTGAACTTCGTTTTATAAAATTATTGGTAAAGTAATACTATATCTTTTATTGTGATATTATGTAGATAATGTGAAATTTTTAACATAATATTGTGCTTGGTTTTGACCTACTTAAATTGATAATAAGCCAGTGGAATATCTGGATCAATTTAGGTTTCATGTGTAATATAATTAAGAATCAAACCCGAAATTATTAACAAACTAATAAAATGGTACATTGTTTCACTCTCTGCTTTTGACATCCTGAGTCACAGCTTTTGCTAAATGTTTGAACTTTTATCTTTTGCCATTACATAGCTAGATAATTTAAGTGCATGTTTACAGAAGGGTTCCATACAAAAGAAGTACTCATAATAATTATTCAAATACTTCTCTTTATAAAATCACAGAATGATAGAATGGTAGAGGTTGAAAGGCATCTCTGGAGATGGAGTCCAACTCTCCCTAACAGAGCAGGATTATCTAGGGCAGGCCACACAGGAACATATCCAGGTGGGCTGTGAAACTCCACAACCTCTCTAGGTAGCCTGTTCCAGGCTCCATCACTCTTACAGGTAAGAAGGTTTTCATCATGTTCAGGTGGAACTTCCTGTGCTCCAACTTCTAGAATATAAGAGTAAGTTGCAGCTTAAGAACCCTCCTTGTATCACAGATTTATATATTGAATTGTCAATCTAAAAACAATCTGGATGTTCTTATTGATATTCGGTCAAAGAAACTAAATATATTGTGTGCATTCTAGTAGTAGACTGCTTTCATCTACACAACCCTGTAATATTCCTGATTCTGTTATTTTATATTTGTCTGTATATTGCAATGAAATTATGTGATAACTATAAGAGATTATGGAAGGAAGGAAGGAAGGAAGGAAGGAAGGAAGGAAGGAAGGAAGGAAGGAAGGAAGGAAGGAAGGAAGGGTCCAGTTGTAAACATTAAATAAGGATTTTTGTTCAAATTCCAAAGATAGTTCAGCTGTGATATAATGCATTCTAAATAAATGAGGCAACTAAATGTTACAGTGGAACCATAAAAGGAAATAGTATTAATTAAAACAAATATAATTTGTATTTAACTTAAAATAGTGACAAAAAAAGAATACAAATATTTGTTTTGTTACTTTTTACCCATGTATTCCTTCAAATTCGATGAAACAAAGAGAACACTTGTCGCTCCTCTGGTAAAGAGATATTGAATAGTAAATCAAAGCAATATCAAACATTAATTCCAAAGTAAATTTGAAGTCTGAACCCAGCAGATACTGTGAAGGAGTACAGTATTTGACCTAGATATAAGGTCAGTTGTACAGATATAGATTCAACACTGAGCAATGCATGCAAGGCCAGAACCTACATCACTGAAATAAATGGGATTTGTACTCTTCACTTCAACAGAAGGAGAAGAGTTGTGACTGAGCTGTGTAGGATTTAGATACATGTTGAAATGTTTCTGCAAGGGAGGATAGATTAAGGCTTATGCTTGAATGGTTTCTTGAATAGAGGCCTGGTACAGATTAAAATAACAACACAGATTTGGATATTGATAAATTCAATCTATTTCAATGAAATTACTTTAGATTAGAAACTCTTGATTTTAATTCAGAAGTGCAATTTTCATTTTCTCTGCAAAGTACCTACACTGCAGTTACCACAAAGAGGTAGGGTAGGTTTGCTACATTTCTGTTCATTTCCTTTCTAATAGTGTCATATTTCTTTGCAACAGTGTGCTTATTTTCCTCAGTGTCAAATCTTGGTCTTAATGCAGGTCAAGAAGTCTTTTACATAGGTAAAGCTGTCTGTTTTGACTTTGTGACAGTAGGTCCAAAATAAAACACATATGAAATACAGTCACAACATAACTGTTTGGGATTTGTCTCCATTTTAAATTTAAATCTTAATTTCAATTTAATTAACATGCAATTTCAATGTAGTTTGAATACCAATGAAGAATTCAGTTGTTTGTATTAGGATGGTTTCCATTGTCTTCAGACATGAATTATACTTAAACATAGATTTGACATTTTATATATATGATGAAGAAGGTAGATTACCACCCTTTATTTATTTATGACCTTACTTATGTGATTACACTGTGTCCACATCACAGGCCATGTGGTACAATAGGTGGGGATCTGTAGACTGAAACATCTGGGGCTGAAGTTCTGATGTCCATGTTGTATATATTTGGAGGGGGTTTACTTCAGACAGGCTCTAGTGAAGTCTGTGGCTGAGGAAGTGTTGGTACTCAGTACCATGGTCTGGCAAGAGACATCATCTGGCTCATCTTATCTCCAAAGGAATCCACCATGCACCTGGAGCTTCTTTGTGATATGAGTCAAAGCATGGTGCATGTCTATTTCAGGAGAGTAATTTCAAAAGCACCCTAAGATGAACCAAACCACCAATGCATATGAATTTATAATAGACACCTTTATGTTCTTACTAAGATTTTTTTCTATGGAGCTAGTATGTCTGACCTAGTTTGTATTTGTCTTGTCCTGCTTTGGTGAAAGAAGTGTTACAGATTATTTCTTTTTTACTTCACGATTATCTAATGAGACAAAATCTTCTACATATCTATAGAGCATATATTTATTATATATAAAATATATATATAAAATATTATTACAGTGTCTGCATGTTCAGAGGGGAAAGATGAAAGAAGTTGAGAACTAATCACACTGAAATGTACAGATACACAGAAATTTGTTAAGAAAGACCTGACTCAGATACCTAAATTAAATCTGGATAATGCTGCAAAGAGCTCCATACAAACTAGTATACTTGCTAGGACAGAGATGCTCTAGGTTAGGGCGCTGCCCAAGTAGGTGTTGGTTTCTGATATTTGCAATTCTTTGCTGTGTGCTTAACCAACTCATTCATGCTTCTATTCTGTCTGGTGCTTCTACATTGGTTAGAACTACCTTCCTTCAGGAGGACTTTTCTGTCATATACAGACATTACCTTACACTGCTTTATTGCTAGCCTGTAGCTTTTTTTATTTCTGCTAACACTCAGTTTCTGAACTCCATATGATACTTAAGTAAATGCCTGCTCAAATATATCAAACTCTGTGTATCTAGTTTTATCAAAGCACAAGAAAGAAAATTATCAAATTATTGATCTCACAGAATATAAAGTATATTTATTTAGAATTACATGTAAGTGGTGATTTTTGGGCAAATGTTTAAAGTACTGTTTTGTTTTTTTTTTTTTTTATCTTTGCATGAAAGAGGCTATTTAAATGTAGTATTGGGGACAACTTAGACTATTTTTTTTTTTCTGGGGAATATTTTTCTTTTTGATGGAGTCAGGTCTTCTCTACTACTCAACAAGGATGATTTTAAGAAAATATCTTAATAGTTCCCCCCACTTACTGTCACAAATTTCAGATAAACCTTTATAGTGGGACAAATATTGAATTCCAAGTTATTTAGTGTCCAGAAGAGACCTATTGAAAAGAAAGAATGAAAATAGCACTTTTTATATAGACTGATTTGAAGACAATATCTTGGCTTCTTTAAAAATTAATGTATATATTAATGCCTTGAAGCATTTGAGTACTGGACTAGTTGGTAAAGGGTGAACTTTTTTTTTCCCAACTTCTGGAGAAGTTAGGTGAAAGAAAACATACCCCCCCTGAAGAACAAGAACAGGGAACTAGTAACAACAGACAAAGAGTAAGCTGAGATTCTCAATGACTTTTTTTCCTCAGTCTTTAATGGCAACCTCTCTCCCAACACCTCCCAAGTCAAAAAACCACAAGGCAGGAATCAAGGTGGTGAAGTCACTCCCACTGTAGGTGAAAATCAGATTCATGACCTCCCAAGGAACCTGAACATATGTAGGTCTATGGGACCTGACAGGATGCATCCCACAGTTCTGAGTGAACTGACAGATGTAGTCACCAAGCCACTCTCTATAATATTTGAAAAGTCATGTCAGTCAGGTGAAGTCCCTAGTGATTGAAAGAAGGGACATGTTACACCTATATTTAAAAAGGGTAGAAATTGGGAACTAATGACCTATCAGCCTTACCTCTGTGCTTGGAAAGATCATGGAGCAGATTCTCCTAGAAAGCCTGATAAGGTGCATGGATGACAGGGAGGTGATCAAGGACAGCCAGCATGGCTTCACTAAGGGGAAATCCTGCCTGACAAATCTAGTGGCTTTCTACAACAGAGTGACTGCATCAGTGGATAAGGGACGACGTGTGGATGTGATCTATCTGGACTCATGCAAGGCCTTTGACATGGTCCCCCACAACATCCTACTCACCAAGTTGGAGAGATACAGATTTGATGGGTGAACTGTTCAGTAGATAAGGAATTGGCTGGATGGCCACATCCAGAGGGTAGTGGTCAATGGCTCAAAGTCTAGATGGAGAGCAGTAACAAGTGGTGTCCCTCAGGGGTCCGTACTGGGGTCTGTTTGTTTAACATTTTTATCAATGATATAGACAGCAGGATTGAATGCACCATCAGCAAGTTCATGGATGACACCAAGCTGAGTGGTGCTGTTGATACACTAGAGGAACAGGATGTCATCCAGTTGGACCTGGACAAGCTGGAGAAGTGGGCCCAGGTGAACCTCATGAGGTTCAACAAGAGCAAGTGCAGGGTCCTGCACCTGGGCCAAAACAATTCCCACTATCAGTACAGGCTGGGGGAGGAAGTCATAGAGAGCAGCCCTGCAGAAAAGGACTTGAGGGTGCTGGTAGCTGAGAAGCTGGACATGAGAAGCCAGTGTGTGCTTGCAGCCCAGAAGGCTAAATGCATCCTTAGCTGCATCAAGAGAAGTACGGCCAGCAAATCAAGAGAGGTGATTCTGCTGCTCTACTTTGCTCTGGTGAGACCTCACCTGGAATACTGCATCCAGCTCTGGAGCCCTCAGCACAGGAAGAGATGATCAGGGTCCTGGAGCACCTCTCCTATGAGGACAGGCTGAGGGAGCTGGGATTGTTCAGCCTGGAGAAAAGAAGGCTCCAGAGAGTCCTAATAACCACCTTCCAGGACCTGAAGGGAGCTTATAAAAAGACTGGAGGGCCTGTTTATAAAGGCCTGTAGGGAAAGGATGAGGGGCAATGGTTTTAAATTAGAAAGGAGTGGATTTAGATTTGAAATAAGGAGGAAATTCTTTACCGCGAGAGTGGTGGAGCACTGGAACAGGTTGCCCAGGGAGGTGATTAAGGCCCCATCCCTGGAGACATTCAAGGTGGGGCTTGACAGAGCTCTGAGCAACCTGCTGTAGTTCAGGATGTCCCTGCCTTCAGCAGGGGATTTGGACTAGATGACCTCCAGAGGTCCCTTCCAACCCAGACATTTCTATGTTTCTATGTTCTAAGTCTACATGTTTTGTCTATGACAATACTAACCATGTGAGTTGCTGGACCTGGATTTTAAACCAGAGTTTAATCCACTGCCTTGGACTCACTCTTTTCAATGACAACTTCATAGATCTTTTTTTCTTTCTTCCTTTCCTCTTTTTCCCATGACAACCTGCCTAGAGATTGCAAATGGGCTGTGCTTTTGCATGTAACAACTTGCTATAAATGCCAGATTCTCTCTCCTCAATTCACTTCAGAGTCTCTTTTTTTTTCTCTCTCTGTGAAAGAGACCAACCTTTTTAATTTAAATATACAGTCAGTTTTAATATGATGTTCTTTCTCTGCAAATGAGATTATATTATTCACATGTTCTAGGAGTCTATAGACAATTGGCTTTTTATAGCATGTTTGCTTTGTCATTCTTCATGCTGATGGTGCCAACATCCCAAGAACAGTCTTTTTTCTTTTTTCTTTTTTTTTTTTTTTTTTAATAGCAACCATAATCACAATGCTATATTGCTTGAGTAATCTGAATCATACCTGTATTTTTCAGATGCCTCTTCCAAACTGTCCTCAACTATCAGATGGTGATTAATTGCAAACATTAGACTGAAGTACATTTAAGTTCTCAATCTCTTTGTATGAAACATGAATAAACAAACAGATTGACAAAAATATTAGAAACCACAACCTTATAAATCATTATTCAGAAGCATATAAAAAGTAAATTATACTTTGTCCAGAGATCTTTAGGATTTTTGCTTTGAAACTGAAGCTGCTGCAACCCAAGAAGAGAGAAAGTGTTTATATTCAAAGTCCCGAGATAACTTGATTCATATTGGTCTTGATTGCTGAGAATGCTTGGAAATGTATTCCAGTACCTACTACTGAAGCAGCTAAATACACTGATGATTTAAGTAAATGATTTTATGGTTTTATAAATGCACAGCTCTTTATCATGAAAGCAGACTTGATCCTTTTATCTTAAAAGTTGAACTAATCTTACTATGCAATTTAATTACTTTCATAGGTTTTGTACCATTACATTTACATGCCTGCTCTGAAGCAAATACCAAAACCCAAACACAGCTTCAGTTTATAAAGGCAAGGTTCATAAATTCCTATCTCAAGTTTTTGTCTTATTAAGACAAATAGAAATGTCCCAAATAATTAAAGATTATACACAAACCAATGAAAAACAGAACAATGAATCCATAGTGGAGCAAGCTTTGTTTTTCATTAAGTCCTGATGATTGTAAGCCCTCTATACTCTCTAAAATTCTACTGTACTTTAGCAGATACCTTACAATTTCACAGATTCCTAAATTCCTTTTTCTGATTTTTGCAGCCATTGCATTTTCATTCCTATAACATGGTGTTTCTATTATTTTCCCCAGCTCTCCAGTTGACTTATTGCATTCATGTATCACTTTGAAATTTACAGTCTATTTAATAGCATTTTTTTATTATTGTTACTCCTACCTTTTAAAAGAATCATAGCGAATATGTTTTAGTTTTCTCTCTAAAAAAAAAAAAAACAAAAAAAAACCCAAAACAACAACAACAAAAAACAAAACAACAACAACAAAAAACACTAAAACCCCTAAAAAGCTACCTAGCTAAATTATTACTTAGATTTTGACCATAGAGAGAGATGAAACAAAAATTATTTTAAATTGATGCAAATTACATTATAATAATATCAGCAGTGTAAAGCCAGCTTTATGATCTGCCTGTTTCATATATTTCTGATCAAAAACAAAGAATGGCATCTCTCTCTTCTCTGGTTTGCTGCATATCATAAGAGCAGACTTAAAGTGTATGGATGTGATGTCATATGTTAAAGGAGGAAAAGAGAGGGTAGGAGAAGAAATATTGCTGTGCATTTCTTGTAGGCTTTTAAAATTATGATGTCAAGCATTTGGGGCTGAAGTAGAATTTGGTGTCACTGTGAGATTTTATACTAAATATGGATTTGGGTCTCGTAAATGGTGGATGAGAAATTTCATTTTTACAGGACCTTTTAAGATTTCAAATTGTAGTTTTGTTTTACAGTGGAAAGAAAATACAACTTTGCCAATAACTCTTTGCAGCTGGAGGTTTTGGTGTAGTTAGTTAACCTAAAAAGTAAGACATCTATTGCAAGGTCACTCTTATCTGCATTAAGAGCATCATCATTGTCATTTAAGTGTGGCAAGGACTTCACTATGAAACTCTTAACATCCCAGAAAAGTGACCCAAGTATGAGACTCCTGAGTAATCAGAAATGTTCAACTTTAGCTAAACCTCTTTAAATCTAAAAATTACAACCTCTTCAACACTGAGGTTTTCACCCTTATGTCTCCCCTTCACATGAGGGGAAGCTGTATACTTCCCAGGTAGGGACATTCTCAGTCCATTTTCCCTGAGGAGAAGTATGTCACATCACTGGGAAATCATCAAAACCTGCTGTTTCTAGGTTACACTTCCTGTAGGTCGGTCTCAAGGCACATGAGTAGGACGAACGAAGTATGCTAATTCCTCTAACATCTGGTCTGAGGATAAGGACAGCCTGTTGATTTATAACTTATCAGTCTTGCATTTCACAGTAGTAGTAAGTGCACTTTGAGAGTATGTTTTTCAGCATGAATTTTTCTTGTTGTAGAGGAAAATGCTTATTATTTAACATTGGCTTGGAAATTCAGTATTATCTCAACCTCAACAATATTTGGCAGAAGTTAGGGAAAGATCATTTGCCAAAATGTTGAGTGGTCTAGTTGTCATATTACTTTACACAAAGTACATATTATACAATGAAGCCAAATATGGGGATGTGTGCACTCTCATATAACATCTCTGAAATGCAATTATCTGTATAAGATGTCAAACCTCTATAAAACAAAACAAATTGAAAATCTTCTCTAATGTGGCAAATGGAAAAATTTACTAAGTCAGAGTCCTGGGCATAGTGCAGTAGAATTGATATATCTATAAACATGCACTTCATACACATTTGAAGATACTGAAGATGGTCTAAAAGTTATCAGCAATTCCTGGGGAATTTTTGTAGCAACTTAACCTCACAAAGTAAGAAAAACATTATTGACCAAGGAGTTACAAAGATATGGCAGAAATTTACCTCTGATTTCATTCAGTGGATGGCAAATACTACCTCTACTATCTGTCTCACGGCTTAACAAGTTGTAATTTTTCCATATGGAGTCTAGTCGATTGGGAAAAAGCTATGTGAAGAATGAGATCATTACTTTGCAGTATTGCCTAACAAGCTAAATGTATTATTTTTTCCTTCTGAATTCATAAAACCACCCATCTATAAAATTTCAGTCCATGTCCCTAAATGTGTTTCAGTACTTTACAGTAAGAAATAATGACCATTTTCACTTATAAAGCGCCCCCTGCCAGCACACTGTAGGTGCCACATGGATTAACTCTAATCAGAACAACCAACAACAATTAAAACATCATTAAATATTCAGTACACAACCCCCCCCCAAACCAAACAGAGCAGCATTATCATAGAAATCATCTAAGTCTACAAACATTAAAAGTTAGTGTAAATCTGCTATGTACATCTTTCAATTGCTTACATTTCACAGCAAGCTGCTAATAAAGCAAACATAAAACTCTGAAATTGCTGTGTCTTTGTTAGACCACAGTGTGCTGCCCAGAGACTGTGAGCAAGCTGTGAATAAATATGGGAGGGATGACTCTGCTCATAGAATTGTTTGGGTTGGAAGGGACCTTGAACAGGATCTAGTTCCAATCCCCCTGCCATGGGCAGGGACACTTCCCACTAGACAGTCCTTTATCTCCTTCACTGGGACACCTTCTCTAGTTGAGTCATGAGATAGTGGGAGCAGAAAATCTGGACTCATGAGGACTTCAAAAAAAAATTCTGTGAAATCAAAGCAACCAATCAGCCTGGATCACTTTTGGCTTATTCTTGTTTCTGCTGTGTTTCCTCTATTTGTATTTAGGAATGGAGGAAATAGGGGTTATTTATTAACCACCTCACTCCCTGAGACAGTGGAGTATGGTGCTTAGAAGCACAGTGTACAGAACAAGCAACATTGATCAGTGTGATAATATCTTGATTTTGGAACCTGGTTTGTGTTTTTAATTTCACTCTGAAGTTTAACCCAGTTGGCAGATTGGACCAGCATAGAATTTCCTTCCTTGAGTTAATGAGAACCACTAAAAAGCCCTCTTCTGCAGCACTTAGAATGCTTCTCTTCATAGGATTTCCTGCAATTTTTATTTACCAGAGTCCTTAGTATTACAGGAGCTTGGAGATTAGCAATGCCTCTTGAAATGAAATCCCTCTCTTTTGTTTTCACTGAACTTTAAATCAGATCATCAGAGTATGAAGGTAACTAAAAGCAATTTTCAAATAAAAAGATTTCCATATTTCTTCTGTAAATCCTTCATCTATATACTGAATATCATGGGAAAATTTTGCCAGTATAAATCACAGTGAAATTGAGGAACTGGATTTCATGTGGTTGGCAAAGTACCAGAGAATCTTTTTGAGCATTAAAGATAAAATAGGTCCATAAACTCAAGATATATTGGTAAGTTTAATTTAAACAATTCTGGCTTCCAAGTCCCACTTTGTGCAGTAATGATACAGTTTTTCTTTCAACTTTATGAGATGGCCCATAGCATAATGGATTGTCATTGTTCTTGTTGGATAATTGCCAAACATTGCCAATAAAACTGAAAAATAAAGTAAATAATACATAAATCTTAATCCATTTTGCTTTTCTTTAGTTTTCCTGTGACTGTAGGATTTAGTATGAATTACATAAGGAGGTCTTCAAAGTCACAAGTAGAGCCACAAGAAAAGCCTCTTGAATGTAATATTCATATTGAAACCCAGAAACATTTCAATGCTATTTTAGTGCAAGATTAGTTTCTGTGACTACTTGCATACAAAACCATCCATGGTCTTCCACATAGCTGGAATGTGCCACCCAAAGAGGCATTAGGTTAACAGGTAGAATAAGGCTTATTACACTATAAAATAGTTGATTTATCACTTGTTTGTTCCATGTCAATATAATTAAAACTGAAAGGTGATGATAGCTTTTGAACATCTGTCTTTAGCTTTCCTTTTCTTCACAGTCTGTTGATTGGGTTATGTTTTGTATTATTTCAATGTCCACAACTGTCAAGTGAAATGGGAGAGTGCTCGTATGAAGTGGTGAGCTGCAGTCAGAAGCAGCACTTCATTTGTTTTTTACATTAATAGAGTATGACAGCTCCAGCTCTGAACAAATTGTTTTCAGTTGTCTGATGGGTCTCAGCTGCTCCAAATTGGAAGGTGACCAGAATTTTTTTTTTTTTTTAATATTTTGTTGTTGTTGTTGTTGTTGGCTGAAAAGTAAGGACTATTAGAATAGAGTTGTAAGCTTTTCACTTTTTCTTAATATGTCATTGAAGTCTTTCAAATACTTTAAGATTCTCAAGCACCGAATCTCATGAGAAATTAGAGCTTATTTTGAAATAGTGTCCAGATATAGGAAGGACAGTGATCTATAGACCTGAACATCTCAACATTTTCTCTTAAAAAAAGGAAAAGACAAATAGTTTTGTTTTGTAGGATTTCTGTTCATGAAGATTCCACTATCTGGCTTTTCAGGAAGCTGACACTGAAATGTTCACCAATAATTAAAGAATAATTTATAATCAGAATATTTTTTTCCAGTTGTTTGCAGGAAAGCATCATGTCACCTTTTAATGTGCTACACAATCATGCTACAAATTTGTAGCATGAAAAATATTTTCATTAATATATTGGGAGTTCAAAATAAGAATATTTCTCTCATTCTTCAGCAGAAATGTAGGAATTTCTGGAAAGCAATATTCAAAATAATGAACTGAAGTTTGAAGAGAAGAATGGACTTCTTTCAGCATGACATAATGTCTAATCTTGAGCAATATTTAGCAAACATTGATCTATACTGTCCATGGGAGGTGAGCCATTATATGGCATTGTCATTAGGGGCCACACTGTAAAAGTAGAAATAATAGAAAAATTAAAAATCAGTTAAAGCTTGAAAAGAGTCTGAAATAGAGGATAAAACTAAGAAGTATGTTTGATTCATTTTTGTTTATCAAAACAAAGACTACTGTTTTAGACTTACAAAAGTCTTTAGTAAGTTCTCTTGGTATGGCTCTTTAATTGTGTGGGTGGATAAATGTTACCTGGAATACAGACAAAAAATAAGTAAAGACTCTGTTACCTTATCAAAGGATTTATCTGTAACATATACCATATTATAATGTTTCCCCTCAAGGAGTTAGTATCAGTGCCTCTTAATAAGTAATGGGAAACTTATTGAGCTTAAGACCAATACTGGTTACAGATAGCCCTAATAACCTAATTTCTATGGCTGCCAGCCAAATTTATTTATTGAAAGTTGTATTACTGTAGCAGCTTTAAAACTCACCTCAAGGTAAAGTTATGTTAAAATATAATTAACCATTTTATTGCAGCTCATAATTGTTTTTCCTTGAAGGCTGAAAATGTTTTGATTTCCACAATAATTATAGAGGAGCAACCTACTCTGCCTGGTTCTGAAGTACATGAGTTTTCAATCAAATTGGAAGCACTTGCAGCTCCTGCAGTAATCTAATTTTTACCTCCTTACCATTTGAAACACTCAGCAACAACAGTAAATATTCCAGGAAGACAAGAAAAATCAAATACCCAGCTGTACCTATGAGAATATTTGTAAACTTTGCCATATTTTAATTTCTTTAAGCAAGGATTTTAAATTGATATTCTGAAGGAGAAAAGGACAGTAGTTCATCAGTTGCTGCAAATTACTGCTTTATTTGGTTTTAATTTCCTGCATAGCCGTGCTTTATGAAACATGTAATACAAAAACACTAAAGATGGAAAAGATATTTTATTGGTCCATTTTCCTGACATTTTATTGCTTGATACAGATATGGGAATTTTGTTTGCCCTCTTAGACCATCAAGAGCATAATTCACTTTAGAGTTTTTCAACATTGCTGTGTTAGCACTAAACACTGAATTACATATTTTGTTATATCTGAAGAGAATCCAAAACTCCAGAAAGAACCCAAGATAGATTTATCCTATTTCTTTTTCAGCTGTTCCCTGAAACTACCCATATCACAGGTACATCCTTAGACATATAGAAAAGAAGCATTTGGAAAGAAGGAAAAAGACAACAAAAGGAACCAAAGCACAAAGAAACAAAAAGAGTTAAGTATGTAAAAGAAAATATTTTCTATTTTGGCATAAATGAGGACAGGTATATTTTTACAGTTACAGAAGACATATTTGGCAGTATTTTGAGATCATTAAAAAACGTGTGTGTGGAATTATATAGAAAATGGGTTTTAAGTGTAATAGTTATTGCTTATTTTCATTAGGGATGTATGATCTGAGGTTTGGGGGTTTTTTTGTTAGGACAGTTTATAAAGGATAAAATTGTTAAACCGTGAGTGCTATATTAGGATAACTGCTAGTTTATGTCAACTGACCCATTTCAAGCAAGGTTAATGTTTGGACTGGTAAATGATCTGAGTTTTGACCAGGACTGTTTATGGTCCTCATCTGGAAAATGAAAGTATTCTACTGTCATCCTGAACATCCAATAAAAAGTAGCAGATCGTTTAGAGTACAAACCTCCATATCACAGTCCTTATGGGACTGTGATAAGTCCGTGCATCATAGAGAGGAAGCTGCTTGTTAGTCGCATGCTTGCAGATACTTCAAACTGTCCTAGTGCCTGCATTATTTCTGATTTAGGACAATCTTCCATTACATATTATTCAGAGAACAAAAATGGTAAGGTGGTAGGGCCTCTCCATGCTCCTCTGGATTTCTCAAATTTCAGAGGACCCATGGAAAACAGTAACAGCAGCAGTCAGTCTCCAATCTTCTCATTTGTTTCCAGAGCTGAGAAAACAAAAGCAGGAAAAACAAGGCAAAAACCCTACAAACAACCGTCTGTGATTCTTTGTATTGGTGTGCAAATGAGCATCAAAGTGTCCCACTTTGCTTCTAAGAGTCTTATATTCTAAAAAACCACACATGTCTTTTGAAAATGTAGCAGAGCGTCTATAAAAAAATGTAATTATATATTTGGATAGGGAGGAAAGGGACTGATGTGTAGAATGGTAAACAGCATACACTTACAGCCAACTCTATAGATTTCAAATAACTGATCTTGTAGGAAATAATGAGCTATCTGCTAAGAAAGGAAAAAACAGAAGAACTGGTAATAAACAAACTCTGGCTCCCATGTGTGACCTAGTACAGTACAATACAGTTTAATTTTATTACTTGTCATTCATACTGAAAACAAATTTGCAATTTTCTGCAAATATAGTGGGAATGTTCCCAGAATGTGTAAGTGCAGAGAAGAATGGGATATTTCTGTCAAATAAAGCTCTGCAGTATTCATCTCCACAAAGAGAAGAGAATGACTTGGTATTTTTGCTCAGGAGAGATATGTGATTCACACAGTTATGGATTATAAATCCAGAAGTGACTGTTGTGATCACCTCGTCTGTTTTCTGCATAAGACAGGGCAAGGGACTTCTCTCAATTCTTGCTCAGGTTAGGCCATATGTAAAAGACTACTGAAAACAGGACAGACATTGATTGCTATCAGTGATCAGCTTAATTTGTAAGATACAGATCAAATATTAAGAAAATTCTTTTTAGTGTAAAGACCGTTAAATACTGGAACTGGTAAGACATTGATCTTTTTGAATCTGACACTGAAGGCTTTTAAGAACAAATAAGCATGGTGTACACATAAAGGATGTTGTCTCAATGCCAGGGTTGGAAGAAGAGGATATAAAAAAGGACTAGGGAGGATCTTTATCCTTTATTGGATACAGGGGAAAACATAGTTACTAAGCATGAGGAAGAAGTCGAGGTACTTCATGCCTTCTTTGCCTCAGTCTTTAATAGCAGGACTAGTTTGCTGAGTAGCCAGCCTCTTGAGCTGGAAGACAGGGTTGGGGAACAGGAGGCCTCCATAATCCAAGAGGAAATGGTTAGTGACCTTCTGCACAACCAAGCCTAGACATGCACAGGTGTATGGGACCAGATGGGTTACACTCAAGAGTGCTGAAGGAGCTGGTGGATGTACTTACCAAGCCACCCTTCATGATTTATTAGCAGTCCTGCCTCACTGAGGAGGTCCCAGCAGACTGGAAATTAGCAAATGTGACTCCCATCTACAAGAAGGGCTGGAAGGAGGATCCAGGGAACCACAGACCTGTCAGTCTGACCTCAGTGCCAGGGAAGGTCAAACAAATCATCTTGAGTGCCGTAACACACCATTTACAGGACAAAGAGGCGATCAGGCCCAGTCAACACAGGTTCATGAAGGGCTGTTCCTGCTTAAAGAACCTCATCTCCTTCTATGGCATGGTGACCTGCTTGGTGGATGAGGGAAAGGCTGTGGATGTTTACCTGGACTTTAGTAAAACACATACAGTGCTACAGGCTTGGGGAGGAGTGGCTGGAAGCTGCTTGGCAGAAAACGACCTGGGGGTGTTGATTGACAGCTGGCTGAACATGAGCCAACAGTGTGCCCAGGTGGACAAGAAAGCAAACAGCATCCTGGTCTGCATCAGAAATAGTGTGTCCAGCAGAATTAGGGAAGTGATTGTCCCACTGGACCTGGCACTGATGAAGCTGCACCTTGAGTACTGTGTTCAGTTTTGAGTGCTGCAGTATAAGAAAGATATCAAGGTGTGGGAGAGGGTCCAGAGAAGAGAAATTAATTTGGTGAAGGGTCTTGAGAATAAGTCTTATGAGAAGCAGCTGAGGAAGCTGGGGTTGATTAGTCTGAAGAAAAGGAGGCTGGGGGGAGACCTTATAGCTCTCTACAACTGCTTGAAAGGAGGCTGTAGGGAGGTGGGGGTTGGTTTCTTCTCACAAGTCACAGCTGATAGGACAAGAGGAAATGGCATCAAGTTATGCCAAGGGAGGTTTAGGTTGGACATTAGAAAAACTTCCATACCAAAAGGGTTATCAAAGGCTGGAGCAGGCTGCCCAGGGAAATGGTTGAATCACCATCCCTGGATGTATTTAAAAGCCATCTAGATATGGTGCTCACTGCATATTGAATAGTAGTGGCCCTGGTAAAGTAGATAGTGTTTGGACTTGATGATCTTAAAGGTCTTTTCCAACCATAGTGATTCTGTGAAAAGATTAGATGCCTCTTTAGACTCTCTCCACATCTGCATTTTAATGGAAAAGAAACTGTTGTTCATCAGTAGCTGTGGAATATTTCATAGAGTAAATTCATCCAAAGATGGTTTGGAAAGAAGGTATTAGAGCTTTTGAGAAGGCTTCCTATCTCCTTAATTTCAGAGGCTGAAATGACATGATAGTCCTGTAGTGTAGCAATGCAGCATCTCAGTCTATATTTGTCCATCACTATGTATTGATATCTACAATTGCAGGGAATTATAGGAATATAATAGGAATTTTGAAGAAGCATAATTTTACATATTCTCTGTTTCCTGTATCTTTCCTAAGCAGGTACCAGTTATAGGCTCAGCAAGGTAGCTTATGTTAGCATAACTGAATTTGTCAGATAGACTGCCACAACCAGACAATCTTTGTAAAAGAAATTTCCATGCTGTGGTTAGAAATGACTAGCGTTATATGCTGCAGAGATCAATTATGAAGAAGTGTGTGTTATGAGCGTCAATCCTTCATTCCCTTTAGTCACCATTAGATTTAAGCAAAACATAAGCAGTATTCATTGGCTTTGCTTTACATTTTTGCATGTTATTTATCATAATTTTGATGTACTACCTATGTATTTTCTTAAACCTTTATTGTTTGCCTGTTTTGCCTTTGGTCCTTCTGGAATTGTACAGCTATGAATTATCCTAGGCGTTGTGTGAAAAGCCTTTTCCTTTAACTTTTTTTTTTTTTTATCATTCAGTCTCATTATATGTCCCTGCAGTTTTGGAAAACGAGGATAGAGTGAACAGATGTACTGGATTCAACTTTCCTGTGTCTTTTACAGCACTGTGAGTTCCTAATGTGTCTCTTATTCAACTCTAACTCAAATGAAAACAGCACCAGCCCATTCATTATTTTTTTCCAGATAAGGAGCCCATCCAAGACTAACTATTTTTGTTAGTTGCCATGTGTGAATCTCTTCCAGTTAAAGAATATAGTTTTGAGATAATGTGTCCAGAACCACTATAGCAGGTGAGGACACACCATGATTTGTAGAATTATTTTAACATTGTAATTTCTATATTTTCTTTATAGATCTTTCAAAGTGTATTAACCAAAAGTATTTTAAATGATATTTCATTTTTAAAAGAAGCTATAACTTCCTGAGTAATTGTTGCAATTGGTCAACCTTATCATTAGAGTCCTATCCAAAGGCTGAACTGGCTGCATTTGGAGTCAGGGACAAGATTTTCTTTGCCTTGCAGAGTATAAGTGAGACCAAAAGATGTCCTCTACTGACCATATGAATAAGTGTTACACTAAATTAGTCCCGGCAGGAGTTCTTTGGGCTTGATGCGCAAGCAGGCCCAGGATCAGAATTGTAATGAGTTGTATTTAAGCACTCTGCCATTGCCAGAATACATAATCCCAAATTAAGTGTCTAAATTCCCTCGTAGTGAGTAGAGATCTTCAGGAGCCAATCTCTTTTATTTACAGCCATTAATCTTCTCCTGGCACCTAAACTAATCACCCTCTCTCTGAAAAGTAACAAAGATGAAGAATACACAGGCTGTAGACCTTATAGACTGCTTCTGTTGGGCTGTGCAAGTTGAGTTCAGACTTCCGTTCATCCTCTTGTCTCGGAGGTTTTAACTCCAGTTTTAACGCCTTTCACATAAATTACCTATAGGCTGCTCTATATATGAACTCAATACCTGTTTTAATGAATCTGTCCCACTCTGTACTGAATAATTAGATACTCGTTGAATGGATAAGAGAGAAATACATTGTAAAAATTCAACAGCTCATTACTTAAGGCATTCATGAACAATATGGGAAAGATAAATTCCCAGCCTCTGCTTGGTGTGTATCTCCTTACTTGCATAACATAAAACAGCTTGAGCATGGGAGATTGAAGAGGCACAGCCTACCACAGTGAACAGTTTGGTTATATTCCTGGGAGATGGAGTACCTGCATCCAAGCAGAGAAAAAATTTGAAGACAGGTTTCCCACAGATTAGATGAATGACCTAATCACTGGGCAAACACTGTTGCCTCTTCATTACATTGTAAGGGAAAGTAAATGTGTTTTTATACATGGAGTTCCATAAACAAAACAGGCAGAGGAGTTCCGGAGTTGTGGCACTAGCTAGACTTCAAGCATGAATAATTACAAGCACATGAATACGTCCAACACCTAGAAGCAGAGAACAACTTTTCTGACTCTGGCAAGCAATTTTCAGGTGTACTGAAGGGTAAGAAAAACTTCAATATGCACTTCAATACCTATCTGTACTTCTACTGAGGACTGGCATTAACAATTAAGGCCTGACTGACTTTCTGTAATGGAATATATGCTACCCAGGCCTGGAAATTCTATTAAATACTGGGGTATGCCTTGACCTAGGTCCTGCAGATCTTTTTTTCCTCTCTCCTTTCTGCAGTGTTTATCCATCTGCAGCCTGTGAACATCAACATAAATCCACAGATTCTCTACTTCTAACTTTCTATTGCAGTCTTTTCTTCTCTTTAAGCAAAGCCCATTAATAGAGACAAATTCAGAAAGGGAGACAATTAATTGCTGACAGCTTTCTGAAAGGGTCACACTTAGCTTCTGATGGAGAACAGCTGTGGTATACACTCTAATACATGCCATGGATGGGAAAGCATGGTTCCAGCTGGCTGAGGACAGCCACAAGGTCATGCATCAGTGAATACACTCTCTCTCAAGTGTCTGTGCAGACCCAAAATTGTCAAGTGTTTTGAGTGGATCTGCCTTTACCTTTTCCTCAAATAAACACTCCAAAACCCTGGGGTTTTCGTTTTCCAGAGCTGCAATGCAATAATTTTTGAGACAATGAAATCTCAGATCTGTTTGGGGGGGGGGGAAAGTGTGTGCTCTATACTGATAGAGGGTGGGTCTTTCCCTCCAGTCTTCCTCTCCTGTCCAAAAATACTTTATATTTCTGTGGTCTGCAACAGATTTTGCAAAACCTTTAGTACACAAAATAAATGTTTACCATGTGCATGGCTATGTGCCCGAGTAGATGCAAACATAAATGGAAGCATGACCAGCAGACTAAGGGAGGTGACTATTCCCCTCTACTCCACTCTCGTGAGACCCCCACCTGGACAATAGTGGTCAGCTCTGGAGTTCTCATCAGAAGGAGATGGACTTGTTGAAACCAGTCCAGAGGAGTGCCACAAAAATGAACAGAGGGCTAGAGCATCTCTCCCATGAAGAAAGATGGAGAGAACTGGTGTTGTTCAGCCTGCAGAAGAGAAGGCTCTGGGGAGATCTTATTTTGAGAGGGATTTATAAAAAAGGCAAAGACTTTTTATTAAGGCCTGTAGTAACAGGGTGAGAACAGTTTAAAACTGAAAGAATGTAGATTTAGATCAGATATGAGGAAGAAGTTTTTTTACAATGAGGGTAGTGTCATAGAGGGGCTGGGACCAGTTTGTCATTATGTGGGTAGAACCAAAAAACTGTGTATTCTTTGTCATTGCTCATGGGCCGTTAACAAATCATTGGTAGCAGCTGCTCAGGACACACCTCACACCCCAGGATACAGCAGATAAGGAAAGAGATCAGCGGAGATGTTAACACCTTCGCATCCAGCGGCAGGAGTCCTCTCTGTTAATGCCCATCGATGCCTTGCCACATGACTCATAGATAACTTCCTCCAGGAGTTTAATGGGCAATCAAGGACCCACCGCAGGACTCACAGAATGACATCAACCCATTGTGAGATGCTCCGCCCAGGGGGAAGGAGCCAAGTGCTCCCACCTGGATATAGTCTGGAGTTCAGGACAGCACGAGGGACCCTTGCCCCCTGGATTTCCGGAGGACAGGAGCTGCCGGATCTGCCCACCGGATTTTTCTGGAGGACGGGAGCTGCCGGAGCTTTTGCTACGGGATCACGGCTACAGCAGGACCACTTCATCTGGACTGCTGTCACCACCCTAGCTGGCAGAGTGTCGCGTTGTATTCGGACTCTGTTTGTTTGTTTTGGTGGGGTTTTGTTTGTTTGTGTTTGGTTTTGTTTGGTTGATTTTTTGTTTGTTTGTTACTGTTGCATTTCTATTGTTTTGTATTTCTGACTTGAGTCTCTCGCTGGTTTGCTTTTTCAAACCATTACAGGCAGTGAGTCACCTGAACAGGTTGCCCAGAGAAGTTATGGATGCCCCATCATAGGAAGTGTTCAAGGTCAGATTGGATGAGGCTTTGAGCAACCTGATCTAGTGAAAGGTGACCCTGTGCATGGCAGTGTTAGCAGGAACTAGATGATCTCTGCAGGTCGCCTCCTTGTCAGTCTCCTCGCCTGTTCCTAACCAGATCGATAATCTCTGCTTTCAATTGCATAGTCCTGTACCAGCTACACAGGGACATCATTATCCATCCTGAATGGGTGCAAATGATAAACATGGTCCATCAGAAGTAACATCTATCCCATGTAAAATTAGACTTGGCCTTGGCATTTTCCATAGCATGAGTACAAATGACAGCTATGATACTTGATCAGAACTTAATTACTTAGTTAATTTTCTAAAGGCAGCAAATAATTTCACTCTGCTCTAATTTTGTAGCTTTCAGACACAATTCCTCATCTCTCTGTATTCCAGCACAAAAATAATAAATCAATCCAACACGTAGCCTTCATTTGTTTTGTAACTTGCATATACTGAGCTTTGAAAAAAGGAAGAAAATCGGCTGTTATCTTCTGTTACAAAGCAGTTTCTAACAAGTTACAGTGATGACTCCTGCCTTTAAGGAATATGATGCAGCATCATTTATTTGAGACAAGGGGAATCAAGGCTAGAGGGATATATTCCCAGAAAGAGTTACATTTTTAAACTCCTCTGACTTTTAGTTTACTCACTTATAAAACAAATGAAATATGAGATGTTTAATCAGGTTTGTTTTATTCTTTTTATTATTATTTATTGTATTCTGGATAACTTTTATATTCTGAAATTCCACATATTAAAGGAATCTAATTGCTACTACTGTGTTTTATCATGTCAAAATGTGTTTCTTACTCCACAGGATGAGATTCAAGATTAATCCAAAATTAACAAAGTACTTTGCCATCATCCTGTCTTACTATGGCAAGAAACAGCAAGACTTCTCAATCTTAGGAATGAGGGGAAGGAAGAAGCCCAATCTTACCAACAATAGGAACAAAAATATCACAAGAGTTAAAGAGGGGTTGTTTTTAAAATGCTATCATTACAGTTTATGCTGATTAACTCACCTAATAAAAATTACTTTTTAAAAAGTATTATGGTATATTCTTATTGTGATAACAAATCAGGCATATCATTAGCAAGTATGGCAAAACTCCCAAGCCAAGATAAGACTGATGATTTTTCAATTATTGATATGACTCACCAAATATAGAAACTTGAAGGAATGTATTAAAGAGCAAAAGCCAAATCACTGGCTCTGTATATGCATTGTTGCATTTAAATAAACTCTAAAAATCATAGAATGGTAGGGGTTGGAAGGGAACTCCAGAGATAGAGTCCAACCACCCTGCCAGTGCAGGATCACCTAGGGCAGACCATGCAGGAACATATCCAGGTGGGTCTTGAAAGTGTCTAGGGAAGGAGACTCCACAACCTCTCTGGGTCAGCCTGGTCCGGAGCTCTGTCACTCTCACAATGAAAAAGGTTTTCCTCATGTTGGGGTGGAGCTTCCTATGTTCCAGTTTGTGACCATTACCTCTTGTCCTATCACAGGGCACCACTGAAAAGAGGCTGGCCCCTTCTACTTGACACCCACCCTTCATATATTTGTAAACATTAATAAGATCCCCCCTCTCAGTCTTCTCTTTTCCAGGCTAAACAGCCCCAGGTCTCAGCCTTTCCTCATAAGACAGATGTTCATACATCATACATCATTTGTGTAGTAGGTGGAGAAAGCTAATTAAAGCGAGTAAAATTTCAACTGCAACTCTGGCATTGTTAATCAGTAAACAAAGCTGAAAACTTTAAATAGGCAGAGTCCACTACACATGTAAAAACACATCTAAAACCAAAACAGAAGAAAATAACAGCACTGAAAATAACATTGAAAGTGAACTTGAAAAATTATTAAACCTTCCCATAAATTATCATGCATTTCTTTCCCAAGAAATGGATCTGTCGTTGCTTCTTATTAAACTCCTTTACTAAACAACTATTTAGTCATGGAGTTACACTTCCTTGAACACTCTAGGGAAAATGAGCTCTACAGATAAGCACATGGAACTAGGAACTAAATTTTAGCAATTTCAATTCACAGAAGCTTCATAATATCTGTCAAACAATTTAATTTGGAATGAATTAACTCTTAAGTCTTCCTTTAGTTTTAGAGACATCTTTGTTCCTCATTTCAAACAATGTTGATGAATTTTTGAAAGTTCAGGGTCATTGTGTCATTTGGAAACAAATGTGCCTTTTCTGTGAGTTATGCTTACATATCTCAACTCACAAAACAACATGTTTAATTCAATTTTAGTAGCAGCCTGTTCCGTCCACTGGAAGGTACTTACAGCTTAACATTCAGAAAGTCTAATAAAAATAAGAGAGATTTAAACTGGAATATTATCACAGCCTCTACTTGAACCTTTAAAGAACTAGCAAATATTACAAAACATCAGGAACCATATTGTTCCTCGACAAGTTCTAAATTTTTGTTGTTGTTGTTGCTTTATGCAAAAAATAAATACCTGACACTTTAAAATTTCCCATCAAATGAAAAATAAAGTTCTAAAAAAGCTTCAAGCATTGTAATATTTGTTATTCCTTCTCTTCCTATTCATTAAGGTAGTAGATTTACTATATGAGATACATTTAAAAAATACTATAGAAAGATATTTTTCATACATCTAAGGAAATAAAAAATACATCTTTGATATTATAAAAATTAAACATTTCCATGTACTCTATCAAATCTCTTTTCCTTTTCTCTTTTCTTTTCTTTTCTTTTCTTTTCTTTTCTTTTCTTTTCTTTTCTTTTCTTTTCTTTTCTTT